>CAIGQZ010032409.1:2758572-2779339 GCA_903798205.1 Danio tinwini
TATATATATATATATATATATATATATATTAGTACAAATTTCAGAGTTGTTTGCTAATACAAGTTAATATCTTTTAAGTTCCTTTTTTAACTAACACACTAAGAAGCTAAAATACAGATTATTGAATTTTTGACTTGGCTACAAAATTAAATCACAAATCAAATCGAAATCGCAATTAGATATTTTCCCCAAATTGACAGCCCTACTTATGACTGATTTGGTTGTCCAGAGACACAAATAACCATGTTGGTGCTTAAGTGATACACTTTCACCTTTTAAAGCAGGCTGCTTCAGGCTCTGTGTGTCTGTGATGAGGTGCTGAGAGAGCAAGCCAGATAATGCAGAGAACTGAGTCACTAGAGCAGCAAGACTGAGATAAATCTTCTTTATAGAGCCCACACTACACCTTATAACCAGGACACATGGCCATTCCTGTGGAGATGGTCTGATTGTGTGTTTTTTTTTTTTTTTTTATTCTTCAGGACATGGTATCTTCATCTCGTGTGGTTGAGATGGCTCAGCTGAAGTCTTTGTTCATTTCAGAGCCACATGTTGACTTAATTCTCTGATCGGATCCGATGTGATGATGGGATATGTGAACTTATCACTGTCAGGCTTTGTGGTTCAGTCTTCAGAAAATACTGACCTTGAAACTCCTCTAAAAACCAGCAGTCAACCACAGTGGGTTTTTCAGTGGCCAGTGCTTATACTGCTAGAATCTGCATGACTGAAAATAATGCGGGCGGCACGGTAGCTCAGTGGTTAGCACAGTTGCCTCACAGCAAGAAGGTCACTGGTTCGAGTCCTGGCTGGGCCAGTTGTCATTTCTGTGTGGAGTTTGCATGTTCTCCCCCGGGTTGGTGTGGGTTTCCTCCGGGTGCTCCGGTTTCCTCCACAGTCCAAAGACATGCGCTAAAGGTGAATCAAAAAAACTAGAATGGCAGTAGTGTATGAGGGTGTGTGTAAATGTGTGTATGGGTGTTTTCCAATACTGGGTTGCAGCTGGAAGGGCATCTGCTGCGTAAAACGTATGCTGGAATAGTTGGCGGTTCATTCCGCTTTGGCGATAAACAAGGGACTAAGCTAAAAGAAAATGAATGAATGAACAAATGAATGAATGAATATGGCTCCTATAAATGCTGTTGGTTTGATTGGTTTCATGATTATTTGTTGACTATAAGTTGCAGTGTCTAGACGGAGGGGTAAATTTGACCCATCGCTGTTTTTCAAACATACATAACAGATCTTTAATAAAACATTCAAGCCTCAAAGTCATAAGCTATGTTTGCATCAACTTATTTTTATGCAGTTCTGGAATAATGCATTGAAATGTTTAATGGAAGTGCCAAGATGTGAATGAGCAATTCCATGCAAATGTCAACCTTTCCATGAAAAAAAATTATATTTTCTGCAAAATAGCAAAACCGTTTCTGTGGTTTTTTTTTTTGTGTAGGCTTGTAATTTACAGTGTTTTAATTATACTCAAATGTCTCTGCCAATGTTTTCAAACTATTATATTTGATTTACCAAAGTCACACAAGTGGCAATTTCACATCGGTCACATTTATAACCAAGAGACGTCACATCCATAACGAAGCTTTTTCCTCATAAATGCAAACATGTAAAATCAAATAAAATCAATCATGTTTGTTCTATAGTGATCCAACTGTTATCCATTTGAGTAGCATTATTTCTTTTGTGTTGTGCAGATTCATTCACAGAGTTTCTGCAAAGTATGTTGTATACTGTAAACTTGCAGACTTTTTTTGTCACATCTATAGCGCATGTTTATTTCCATCATTTAAAATATAAAAAAATGTTTACAGATTGACATTTTTCTGCTTCCACAACTCTGTGTTTTGAAAAATATAAACCTATGTTTTAATATAATGTTAACATACTTCCTCTGTCAATTTATGTTTTGAGATTTTACTGTAAATGTCACATCCATAAAGTTGGAATTGCTCAAATACATTTAGAAAATTCTGAGTAGCATTTTAAAACTGAGATTTACTAATTTACTAGCAAAATTATCGATACATCTTAATATCGCTATAATTTAAGATGCGTATATCGACAGTCCAACCTCAAGTATCGATTCAAGTTGTGCCAAATGACCTCCTCCTCCGCTCCTGTAGATGTCGCTAACTCACGATCAACAAAAAGCCAAGTAGTACTGTATCAGAAGTAAGCAAGAGTGAGCATGGCGGAAAATATAAAGGTGCCTCCAGCTTTTAGAGCTGACGTGTGGCTGCACTTTGGTTTTAACGCTATTAGGGTTGGGTCGATAGACGATGCCATCGTCCATCGCCGATGGTCTATAGACATCATGATCCTCCGCACCGCTCCCGTTGCAAACCTGCTTGTGAAAAACACACACTCAGGCCCTGTTTACACTGATACAGCTTAGTTTTAAAATGGCATTTTAGAACGAAAATGATCCACATCCAAACTGGCGTTTCACCAAGCATTTCTGAACAGCCCTCCATCTGCTGAAAACGCACATCACGTGACCACACAGACACAGCCACACACACACACTGTCATGCGCTCGTCTGAGCTCCAGAGAACAGTGTACGGACTGTGTATTTTATACAGTTATCGGTACGGACAGTTTATCAAGGATGTACCGCTGGATCGCGTCTCACTAAAAGTTAGTTGTAAAACATGATTTTTAAATATCTTTTTGTCTCTATCTGACGACTCTTCTCATTTGATTCTCTCGGGTAACGTGTCACAGCATCAGTACACTGCTTCAGTCTTTCACTTTCACGCTTGTACTAAGTAATTTTAGTGAAAACCTCAGATACTGTTGGTTGGTTCCTGTTGTTTGTGCACCTTTTTTACCAAGCAAGTGTGTGGACGCCATAAAGACACAGATCACTCTGCCTAGTCATGCCAGATCGAGTCCGGCGGAAAAAAGTGATTGACAGATGGTAATTTGTGTGTAACTTTTGTGTGTGACTTTTTCCATGCGTTTTGCGACAGGATAGTCCACACACACCCACACACGTGGCTGTTTGACACTCTTTGCACCTACCGAGTCATTGCAGACCACAGACACCTGCGTCATGAAATGCAGAGGTTTTTTTTCTTCCATTCAGCATGCGGTATGAACTTCCACTAAAACAACACTTCCAGCAGTTCATAGTCACATCCAATATCTAGGCAGATTCTAGCATCTACGCCACTCTAGCCACGATGGAAGAAATTGCCTTGCTTTTAGCTCTGTGAAATATGTGAAGTTCGTCCAACTTTAAAATGATTTTGAGACTGAGGCGGATGGAAAGGCCCATCATCGCAGCTTGTGCCGTTATTACCTATGGTTTATATATGGTGTCCTCCACTGACTCATCTCCTCACAGGGCAAGAAGGCAGATAACTTCTGCTGTTGACCACTGGCCACTTTCCTCCTCCATGTTTCCTCTGTTGTTGTTGTTGTTGTTTACCACGTCGGCGTCTCCACACATGCTCTTCCTTCTACGTCATTAAACTGCGGAAAAGAACCACATTGTCCCAAGTTTAATGACATACAAAACGGAGCCCCTTAATAAATCCAATCTGCCTGTTTACATGATAGTCGCATTGTCACATATCTGATTTATTTCCACATATGGAGGCGGCCTGAAACTGATCTCTGAATATCCGAATGCATGCGCTTTTTTGTGTTTACATAGTCACAGCACAGATCAGATCTGTCTCACATATGAGCAAAAAATTGGAATTGGGTCACGTTTAACTGACAGTGTAAACGGGGCCTTAGATCGACTGGGGTGATCAAGCATTGCATCTGCATAAACTGTAATAAATTACAAGCGTATATAAATACAACAGAGTAATTGTAAAAGGTAAATAGTTAACTAAAAAGGTAAATAAATAGTATAACAGTCTAACAGAATTCAAATATAGAAATTGAACAAAACAAAATAACATGGTCATCATTGTAAAGTTTTTTTTTTTTACCATAATATCAAAATAATCTTTAATAATTTCTGTATCTTTAACAAATAATCTAATCCTGCGATGTGACTATTGCGGATACACATTTTTAGCCTATTGATGGCTTGATTGACTGATAGTGACAGCTCTTTGGATCTTATTTTGAGAGTTGACTAACAGATTCCAAATGCAAATAGCACACTTGAAATGAGCTCTGGACCTTTTATCTGTTCATTGTAATTGAGATAATGCGGGAATAACACACACCTGGCCATGGAGCAGCTTAGAAGCCAATTGTCCAATTACTTTTGGTGCCTTAACAAGTGGGAAGCACATATGCAAACTGCTGTAATTCCTACAGTGTTCACCTGATTTGGATGTAAATACCCTCAAATTAAAGCTGACAGTCTGCAGTTAAAGCACATCTTGTTTGTTTCATTTCAAATACATTGTGTCGGTGTATAGAGCAAAAAATGTTAGAATTGTCTCTGTCTCAATATTTATGACGTAACTGTAAATACAAATGTCTTGCCTTGAATATTTGCAACTAGATTTTTTATTACAGTTTTGCTTAACCATTTTGAATGTATCTTTTCGCCTTTTGACTGCTATTCAGCTTCCAGAGTTCTTAAATAATTTTAAGAAAATAATTAAAATAATAATAAAGAATAAAAATAATTTATTCTTTTCTGAGAAGCAAGCATGAATAAAAAAAATGCCAAAAGGCTGAAAAATAACACACAATCATTTTCTTTGGCATATGTATCGCCTAGTTCTTGTGATTCAGATCATAAAGGTGGCAGAATTCCTCTTCTCTTATCTCATCTGTTTAAGAGCTGCAGGAATCTGGCTGCTTGCATCTGCTGCTTCAGAGATGGATGGAGTGAAAGAGGTCATCTGGAGCCAGACCTGCTGCTGTAATTGTTTGCATGTGCTGCACATTTCAGTCTTTTAGGAGGTTTGCTTCGCTATCCTGTAATGGGAACAACAGCCAAGATGGAAGAATTGAGAGCAGATGGGCCGCATTTAAATAATTTTTTTTTTTCACTGGTTTATCAAATTAATTTGACCAATTTGAGTGCATTCAGATTTAATTAGGTTTGCTTATACCCTGGTAAATACTGACATAAAGTCAAACTTTTTTATTCAACCGGCAAGGTTTTTTTGACAAGAAATGACACATGCTTCTCCCAAAAGATAATAAAATTATGTACAAGTTATGGTTTGGGTTGCAATATCATGGCATTCCCTATAGGCCCAATACTTGTGCTAGATGAGCACATCTCTGCCAGTGACTACCGACCCATTCTGGAGTACCATGTGCACCCAATGGATCAAACATTGTATGCTGAATGCGGTGCCGTGTATCAGGATGATAATGCACCAATACATACAGCAAGACTGCTGACAGAGTGGTTTGATGAACATGAAAGTGAAGTTGAACATCTCCCATGGCCTGCACAGTCACCAGAACCAAACATTATTGAGTCACTTTGGGGTGTTTTTGAGAGTAAGTTAGAAAATGTTGTCCACCACCAGCATCACGTAGTGGTGGCCTGGTCACTATTCTGCAAGAAGAATGGCTCAACCCCTCTGGCCGCTGTGCAGGACTTGTATCTGTCATTCCCGAGATTAATTAATGTTGCATTGGCTACAAAAGGACGCCGTTTCAGTTTCATTGTCCAACCAATGCATATATAGTAAAAGTATGAATCTTCATTTGAAGTGAATCAAAATGTATATATAAAAATATTTACTAATGGTCAAGATGATTTGTAGTTCCCAGATGAGTCTGATATTAGTTTTAGAGGCTGTTATCTGGGAATAACATACATTGGAATTTTGTGATTTTTGATAATTTAGAATCCGGTATTCCAGACAGTCATGTAATAATGCATTAGTTAAGATAAACTAACTATTAGCTGTAGTAATGTATTGATGTTTGCATTACTGTATTTTGCATGATTAAAATGTTTTTTTCTGTTTAAAATGAAGTACAAAGACTAATTTAAAGTTAAAATTCATTTAAATAATTTATGTCTAAAGAACTGTTTTTAAATTTTTTTATATGTGCAAGATTGGGCTTCATGATGATTTTGTGATCTTGTTGTTAAATATTGTGATGACGATATTTCTTCGGATATAACATTTCTCTAGAAAAATGCTATTTTTATTAGCAATGTTGTACATTTTTTATTAAATGCTATTAAAATGAATTGTAAAATATATTTTGATCCTATTCTAATTCAGACACAAAAAAATTGGCAAATATTTGTGCCAATATTTAGTATTTAAACCACTATTATTGATGAGTGAAAACCTCAGCAAGTATTTTGACTTTGGCTGTCAAACAAGTGTTTATTTCCAGTTCTGGGTTCACCATTGGGCCGCTCTAGCCAATGGCAGAAAAGCAGATTCTGGGGAAAAAATTATACGTCCCTATCGAATTGGTCAATTTTAGATCTTCAACCAATGAGTAAAATAAATGTAAATGATCACAGATGCAATGTATGTTGTATTATCACGATAACGATAATTTTGTGATATATTTTGCAGCCACGATACTGGAATTCGATACCAATCGGTACTGAAATTTCTAAAACATCCATTTCCTGCCAACATTTGAGTGCTGTTGAGCGTGTTCTTAAGCAGCATTAATTTTCTATTATGTTCACATGCTCAACAGAAGTGACTACAGATACAGGGACATTGGAGCATTTTAAAGCCGTGAAGATCAGCTGGTCTGTTTATAAGCTGACATACAAAGGATCCGCTGATGAATCAACTGATCTTCACAGCTTTAAAATGCTCCAGTGTCCCTGTATCTGTGGTTACACTCAGTAAACAGTGGTGAGTTCGATGAACTGAAGACCTTTATGGCCAATCATAGTCATTTCTGTTCAGCACGTGATCACCATGGCAAATCAGTGCTCTTTAAGAACATACTCAAATGTTAGCAGGAAATGGACGTTTTTAAAACTTCAGTCCTACTGTGCACTCTATCTGAATGTATTTTTTTGTACACTTATAAACTCAACAAAAATAACAAAGCCACACATAGATCTCAGTTTTGAACTGTATAAACAGCAGTTTGTTGATCTCCCCAGTCCAGTTCAGTTCTTCTTTTTATGACTTGGTTTCTGTGCCGAATCTTCCAAGCTGTTGAGTGTGTTTCTCCTCATCTTTTGACTTCTCGCTCTGGATGAGGTCGCAGCAGGCTTTTCCATCCATGCGCTCAGATCGATGTATGTCGGACCGCCTGCTCTTCTCCTGGGTGGGACCTGCAGGGGCTTTTTTCATGCTTGATCTCAGTACTGCGGTGTCCGCTGTGAGTTCAGCATGGCTCCACATTCAGACCCCTCACCTTGTCTCTTCTCATCTGAGCAGAGCTGTGAGACACACTTTATATTATAATGTTAGAAGCAGTTTTTGCTGCATGGCCATTAGGACTGCACAATATTGGAAAAAACTGACATTGCAATATTTAGTTTTTCTAAATATATGTATGCATATATGTATGCATGTATGTATGTATGTATGTAGTTGCTGTCAATTATTAGCCCCACTGTAAATTTTTTCCCTAATTTCTGTTCAACGGAAAGACTTCAACACTTTTCTAAACACAATAGTTTTAATAACTCATCTCTAATAGGGCTGTACAATATGGGCAAAAGAAACCAATCACAATTTTATTATAATTTTTTTTTTTTACAATATTGCGATTTCAATTTTAGCTGATTTCAATTGTCTCACATGGATGTTTTACAGTAGGAATCGGAAACATATTTTCAAAGGAAAACAATTAGATCTTTATCAAAGACTTTACCTTTTCTTTAAAACTGACATGAGGCAAAAATATAAATAAAAATCACCTAGTCAAGGTGTACAAAATTGTCCCTAGAACAGACCTTTGGCAAAGCAAATAAATAGACTACTGTGTATGCGCGCTGTCAAAGTCAAGCAAGTATTCTGCTTGACCATATATTAGAAGTAGTTGTGTGTATTTTTCTACATGTCCACAGATTTTGCCATGCATAGATCAGACCTCTTTGTGACGTTGCCGTAAAATAGTCTGTTCACATATCATGTCACTTGCGCGCATAAGTCCATTGTTTACAACATATGTCATATTGAGAGTCATGCGCTCGCATATTCCAGGCTCACCTAGAACATCCCTTTTCAGACAAACATCTCTTTTCAGACAAACATCAAATGCAACTTTTCAGAATGCTGCACCGCGAGTCACATAACAAAAACTGAATCTGCTTCATACTTTGTGTAGAATATATCTTTTTCGGTAGACTAATAACCTCAGACAAACACAGGTCATCCAAACACCCAGTGCTTTTCATTTTCTCCATAAATAAAACTTGTGTCGGAGCTGCAGCAATGTTTTGTTAGAGGAAAGACAAAGAAGCGCAAGTGCAAAGTACGTTGAAAATGTTGAAGGAAGCGACGTGACAAACTTATCACACACTTTTAGGCGCAATATATGACTGACTTATAAATTACCTGGTACTGCGATACATCAGCCTTTCTATATCCAAAATAACTTAGGTACTCACACTGTGCTATTTAAACCATGCCCAGGCACATTTCTGGTTCGTTTGACATGTGTGAGTGCTCTGAATTGGGCCCAGGCACGGTTCAGTTGGCCATCGGTTGGAGGAGGTGGGCCAGAGTGTGGTTCGGTTGGGCTTTGGCGTGGTGCGTTTGTAGTGTGAGTGCAAAGAGCCCGAAACTGAAGATGCAACATCACTTTTAAGGGACTGCTTCATATAGATTTATTAATCATTCTTACTTTTCAATGAACGTGAACTGTCATAGTTTATTAAAGACCCAAACCCCCTTGCTGCACCTTCAGCAAACCTCCTAATAACTACAGCACAAGGACTTTTATGATCATTTATGAGCATCAATAGTGGTGGATCTGTTCGGCAAAATATTTGACTGAGTCACTGCATCCCAAACAAATAAAAGCGAGAGCGCTTCTGTTCTGTTAAACTGAACAGTTGCATCATCAATGACCGAAGCGTGCTCAGGTTCAGAAGGCAAATGGCAGTATGAGTGCAGGCCATCGGGTGTGAGGGGACAATGGTGCTTCGGCACGGTTGAAGGCAACTGTACCTAGTGTGAGCACACCCTTAAGGCCGATTTATACTTCTGCGTCAAGCGCATGCTACGGTGCAGCCTACGTGTACGCATAGCCCCTCGCCGTAACCGTCGGCGACGTTGACGCGCACCTCTCAAAAAATGTAACGTGTACACGTAGCGCAAGCTCTGTGATTGATCGGCTTGGTAGCGCTGACGAGTGTGGGCGGAGTTGAGAACCGCGCGCCCGATGCAGTGAGTGTTTACAAGTGTGGAGTCTCGTGACAGAGCTCCGGATGGAGACTGTTGTTTTGTGTTTACCTTATGATAAAAGTTGTTGCACGTCCACCGGTTCCAGCCTCAAAATGAGTAAATTTGAGCCACTTGTACATTTAAGGAAGTGTTCAGAAAAAACAAAACACCAGCGAAGAAACTCGACACAGAGAAACATAAACACCTACTGCCAGCTAGCATTTCGAAAGTGTATTGCACAAAAAAACAGAAACAGCGCGCAGATGTATAAATGCACAGCTACGCGCGAGGCATACGCCGTGGGTTACGGCGATCACTTGACGCATAAGTATAAACCAGGCTTTAATCCCACACCACAGATGTTGACTTTTTTTGGCACCAAGTCCTCCAACTCATCATCCCTGTTTATGCAGGCTGTTCAGTCTCCTGTTCTCGCACTTTGTTTAGGCAAGCTGTGTTATGATTGATTCAAACAGTATACTGCTGGAAAATCAAGCTGTAAGGCGATTTGGAAATTGCGCATGTCCAAATTGCAATTTCGATACAATTTCAACTAATCGCACAGCCCTAATTTTTAATAACTGATTTCTTTTCTCTTTGCCATGATGACAGCACATAATATTTGACTAGATAATTTTCAAGATACTAGTATTCAGCTTAAAGTAATTGTATAATGATGGTTTGTTCTGTAGAAAATTGAAAATAATAATGCTTAACTGGGCAAATAATTTTGACCTTAAAATGCTTCTTAAAAAAAATAAAAACTGCTTTTATTCTAGCCGAAATAAAACAAATAAGACTTTCTCTAGAAGAGAAAATCTTATAGGTTTACTGTGACAGATTCCTGAATCTGTGAAACATCATTCACAGGAGGGCTAATCATTTTGACTTCAACTGTATAGATAGATATAGATAGTTGTTAGGTGTGGAGGTGTCCTCAAGTATTTACAGTTTAAAACATGAATTTGATTTGTGTGGTTACATCAAATGCATGCATGTTTAGTTAAAACAACCTATAACTACACGTCTAATCCCTGTTTACAGCACAGAAACTAAGCAGATAAATAGACATGTTGTAATGCATTTGACCCTCGCTGCTAATTTTGAGAGCGAGCTTGTGAGAGGTGAAGGAACCTCAGCACTATCATGACAAGTGGCACGAGAAGCCCAAGTTCAGCCATTTAGCATCAATTAGATGAGGAATGCTGGGAATCTTAACAGCTTGTTTTCCGGAATAACAAGATAGCGGAGCGGAGCTGCTCTGTGCAAATATTGAAGAATTCTTTCCATGCCAGCCCACCAGTGATCACACATTACAGTGTGGTGCACACACTGTGGGAAAAATCCTAGAATATTGCCAAATGGAGAAATAAAAAAATATACCAGAGGTAATTTGGATTATATTCTTTATTACTCTGAAATATTTATATATAGTGTTGAAGTCAAAATTATTACCCTCCTGTGTAATTTTTTTCTTTCTTTATCAAATATTTCCCAAATGATGTTTAACAGATTCAGGAATTTTTCACAGTATAGTTTACACTTGGCAACTATACAAGCAATGTGATCTCCAATAAGGAAAGCATAAATCTGTTCGTTTTAATGAAATTACCAACCTCAGCCTGAGGCATTAGCATATAGACACTAATATACAGTGTTCATTTATACAGTCTGCATGGATCATTTTCTCTAGGGTGGAGTGTAAATCTGGACTGCAAGATCTGAATTTTACCAAACAAGCTGTGTACAAATGTTTATTATGTTCATTTCATTAATTAATTTCGATTTAAGCATAGGGCTGATAAAATAAGTATCAGTATTTATTGACCAAACACCATTGTCAATAACGTAAAAAA
This sequence comes from Danio tinwini, assembly GCA_903798205.1. Taxonomy (NCBI): domain Eukaryota; kingdom Metazoa; phylum Chordata; class Actinopteri; order Cypriniformes; family Danionidae; genus Danio; species Danio tinwini. Next base: position 2,769,711 of record CAIGQZ010032409.1, read on the forward strand.
AATGGTATGAAGTTTCAGTATAAAGCGCTATGATTTTATTAAAATGTGGCTGCCGAAATGTGGAATGCCAATAAGCTTAGGGTGTAAATTTGTCATTTTCAATGAAGGTGCACGACTTGCGGGTGAAATAGGTAGGGATGGGTACATGGTGTGCAAGCAGTGTGCACGTGACGCTCACGCATTTTCCAGGCACACCTAATTGAAAAACTTCTGAATTTTCTAGAATGCCATGTGCGCATCGCGATTAATGCAAGTGGAACTAACCAATTTGCTTCACACTTTGTATGAAATTTCATTTTAGTAATAACGTTAGACTAATTACCTCAGACAAGCACAGCGCACCCAAACACTGCAGTGATTTGTACTTTTCTCCATAAACTTGTGTTAGAGCTGAAGCAATGGTTTGTCCATTTGTTTTCCTCTGAGGAGATGATTGATGGTTGCCTAATTACAGAAAGAAGCCAGGGGAGCGCAAATCGCATTGAAGATGGTGAAGGAAACCACATGCTCGCGCTTTTCTTGTGTGAGTTTTGGGTGAGTTTTGACCTGCGCCACTTCAGGCCAGAATAACAACACATGCGAAAATGAGTGCAATAAAACAGCAGTGAGGAGACTGTAAATAAAAAACAATGTAAGGATGTCGTCAGAGTGGCTTTTTGGTTTCTTTTCTTGTGAGAAACACCCCATCTGAAAGATTTTTTAGCATAGGGGGTAATGTAGCCTTCCAACTTCACAATTTGTAATGTTGCAGTATGCATTTAAATAATGATGGTTGTTTCCTTTGCTTAAAAGCTTAGATTTGATTATCATAATTTGTTGTTGACAGAGTTTTAGGTTTACTGTATCATTATTATTCACACCTTAAAGTTTGCTTTGGTTGTTCAGCATTTACACTTTACCATTGCAAACACTTTATCATTTTATCAAGTTTAAAGGCTCGTACACACCGGGACGCTTTTTGTTTGTGTTTATCGTCAGCGTTTTCCAAGACGTTTTTCCAGATTCAAACCCAAATGATTTTCAAAGGCGTTGAGCAGAAGAGTTGGCAAAATCACTCCTTGACTTTAGATGGCTCTACACAACTTTAAGCTCCTGACACCCGCTTGTAACACAGAGAAAGAAGACAATGTTGACACGCTTGTTCTTATGGATGGTTCTAGCAACAGCTCCAGCTCTAGCGATGAAGAAATGATTATTGTTCACCAGTGCAATAAGCAGCTCCATGTTCATCACGCCTCTGGGCATCTTCAATGTGCGCTCGCATTAACAGTGTTGCGCTTGAGCGCCTCCAAGTGCTGTTTACTGTAACTTCAGCAGTTCCGTGCACGTGAACAAAAGTGCCAATCTGATTGGTGGAGAAGGTTTAGACGTGACGCGTCAAAACAAAAAAACGAGCATGAGGCGTTTTTTTAAAAAATGACGCTTTTGCGCCTGCCGTTTTGCACGTTCGTGTGCACCATCACATTGACGCCTTTAATTTAGTCACGAGGCATTAAACGTCGACAAAAAACGCAAGCAAAAAACATCTATAAAAATATCAGTTTTACGGTATCACAGTATTGTAATTACTGCTCTAAAATATATTCTTTTTAAATTTTGAAAAACATTTTTTCCCTTTAAAAGAGTATATTTTATTTTTTTATATTTTAAGATATTTTGGAGCAGAAAACACGTCAGGCAAAATAATGAAAATGAATCATTGACTTCTGCTGTCTTCATTAGTTTCATTAGTTGTATATATATATATATATGTATGTGTATATGTGTGTATTTTTTTATTATAATTATTTGCCTTAGTAATGTTGGTAAATTAAAATAAAGTGGTTAAACTAATATTCCTAAATGGATTGTTAAAAAAATTCAATAATTATCGATAGCGTATGAATGATATGAAACATGCTATTTTTTTTATGTATCGCCCAGCCCTATTTAGGCATAGTTTATTAATTTTAAATGACAAATATTTGAAAAGTTCAATTCATGTTTATTTATATAGCACTTTTGACAATGTAGAATGGGTCAAAGCAGCTTAACATAGTTCTAGTAAAGTCAAGATTTCAGTGAGAAAAGTGAGCACACAATGTTAATGTTAATAATACCTTCATGGCTCACAATCTCATTTTTGAAATTAAATAAGAGGAGCTAGGTTACATTTTACAACGATGCAAGCAATGTGATCTCCATTAAGGAAAGCCTAACTCTGCTCCTTTTAATGAAAATATTAACCAACTGCGTAGAAACCTGCTGCTTCATGTGAGACATCTCTCATATTTCCACAGAGCAGTCGTGAAGGGATTCCAGGAGTCACGCCATGTTCAAGGCTGTGCTGAAGAAGAGCAGAGACGGTGGGAAAAACAAGGATGCAGGTAGGAAAAACTCAATCTGATATGTATTTGGCTTCCCTGTGGTCATCAACAAATCAAAACATTTTACAGTTGTGATTTCCAGCGCTGAAATTCAGGACCTATTACAAAACAATGTAGCAACATTTCCACTTTGATGACATTTCTATGAAGAGTAGGTCACATGTTGCTTTAAAGCATCCTAATATTTTTTAAAGGTTTAAATGCATCAAAGGACAAAAACAAAACATGTAATTGTCTTAGGAAGTGCATTTTACTATTAGAATCATTTGATTTTACACATTGTTTGTTTGAAACATTTTGGTGCTTCAAGGTCCCGGGAAATCAAATAATGTTTTTTTAGATGTTAATATCATGTTAGGGATGTCACAATATTGGAAATTTGGTACCAATCAATAATTACATTTTGAAAGCATCCATTTTTCCGCTAACATTTGAATGCTGTTAAAACAGCGCTTATTTGCCATGGTGTTTACATGCTCAACAGAAATGACTGTGATTGGCCATGAAGGTCATCAGTTCACCGAAACTCACCACTGTTTACTAAGTGTAACCACAGATACTGAAGCAGTTTAAAGCCTTGATTCATCCGCAGATTGCTCGTACGTAAGCTTATAGACAAACCAGCTGATCGACATTGCTTTGAAATGCTCCAGTGTCCCTGTACACTCTCCCATACCCCACACTGCACACCATAAAGATGTAGCATGCACTGCACTTTAACCAATCTATACTTCAACAATACTGCCTACAACTATGTGTACACCTATCCATTGTACGCATCACTGTCACATTGCCAAATTTACACTGTTTTGTTTCTTTTTTGTGAGTATGATGTTGTATTTTGCACTGTCTGTATTTGCACTGTCTGTATTTTACACTGTCGCTGTATTTGCACTGTCTGTATTTTGCACTGTCTGTATTTTGCACTGTTGTTGTATTTGCACTGTCTGTTTTTTGCACTGTTGTTGTATTTGCACTATCTGTATTCTTCACTGTCTGGAGCCAGCACCTAAGCTTTTCACTCATCATAGCACACGTGCTGCTGATGATGTGACAATAAAAGTGATTTGATTTGATTTGATTTGATTTGATTTGATAAAAACAAAATGCTATTGAATGTTACTTGCTGTAAAAAAGGGAGGAGCTACTTTATGTCCTGCCCTATATTCATGTTTTAGTTAAGATTGTGTCAAACATTGAAGAAAAATGTACATTTCAAAGCACTTCACGGGACATTCATGTTTCGTAAATAGGCATGGGACGATAACCGTTTTCAAGGTATACCGCGGTTTGGAAAAGTCAAGGTTTTCATACCACCAAAATTTTCTCTAATACCGTTCCTAAGGTATGTGTAAGATTTTTTTTATTTACATTTTTTTTAACAACAGCATCTCCAGCAGAAAAGATATCCAAAGATGTCATTTTAAATTGTGAATAAATTTGTGTTTTTGAAACTAATGAAGACAGCAGACGTCAATGATTCATTTTCATTATTTGGCCTGGCATGTTTACTGCTCCAAAATATTATAAATGTTTCTCAAAATAAAATATATTGTGTTCAAAGGGGAAAAAAACTTTTAGTTTTTTACCCAGACATTTAAAAAGAATATATTTTAGAGCAGTAATCACAATACCGTGATACCGTAAAACCGTGATATTTTTATCCAAGGTTATCATACCATCAGAATCTTAAGTCGGCCCATGCCTATTCGTAAACCCCTTCCCTTCGATAAGCCAACCCTGCTCTGATTGGTCAGCTGGTCAAGTCTGTTTCGATTGTTTTTTTTCTTGACAGAAAGAAACGCCTATTTTAGATCGTTTATATTTGCAGTTTAGTGTGGATTATGCAAATGAGTTACTTTGATCATGTTGATTTAGATCAGACGTTTGGAAAAATATTATGACTCGTTAATGCGATTCAGAGTCAACTCTTTTATTTGATAGACAGTATCTTCAATTGATTATCACTCACTTTTTAGATTAGCAATTTTTCTTAATTTAACTTTTACAACAGAGGCTCATTGGGAATATGTGCCCATGGCTATATTTTTGAGAACCGACAAATATGTACCCGGAAGTACGTTTTCTTGCAGTTTTTGTTTTCCCAAATTCACTAGAGGGCACTGTGTACTTTTTTGACAATCTCAAATACATAACTGGGCCACATTTTCTTATATGTGCTATTCACTAAAGGCCGCTGTGGACATTTTTTCGAATGTTAATGTCCTCGTGCATCTGTGAGAGAATCCAGTCGGCTTGTCGTTATGTATAATATATCTGCTTGATATCGACTGACCCACACACCTTCCCTGAATCCAACTGATAATGTTTCCCAAAATAAACTAGAAGAGAAAATCCATTGTGGCTGCATGCTTCTACCACGAGCTCACCTGCTTTTTTTTGGGTTTTGTTTTTCCTGGTTTGTGGAACCGTCTTTTGCCGGTCTCAAACCCCAGTCTCGCTCCACTCTGCCTCCCAAGTCTACAGTAGTGCTGTTTGCTGCATTAAATATATCACATATTTTTTTCAAAAATCCATGTTGTCAAATAACTCATTATGTGCAGCTAATTTGTTACTTCATACTACATAAAGCCCATCAAAAGGCTGATGTCTTGCAAATATGTACTTATTAAGATGATGCATGACAAACGCTGCTTCAGGATGCCTAATGTCATGTGTGGGATCTGCGTCTGAAATCTGTCAGCGTGTGTCTGATCAAAGTGTGGGATTTATTTAGCAGGATTTATGATGTGGTTTCTGGTTTTCGCCGCTGTTGTGGAAACAGGTGTGCTGAACGCTCCAGGAGAATTAGGAGGAGATGTTCTTTTGTGTACACTCGAATTCCCTGGGATAATGGGATGTTGCTATGGAAATATTTATATAGATTTGGTCTCAACCGAGAAGCACAAATTAAGACTTTAGACTCAAACACAGCACTTCTGCTCTGACACCCAGGAAGCTGCTCTCATGTTGACAGCATTTTTAGGCAGTATGGGTAATATTTAAAGCTTTGTAAAATACAAGGTGATGTTAATGTTGTTGCTAGAAACATGGGAACATTTTTTAAAGCAGAATCTCATGACTTTAATGCGGTTTTTAATCTAAAAGGGCAAATGAGGCATAAAAATATTTGCATTTATATAAACAGGGTTTCTGCGAGGTCTTAAAGTCTAAAATTAAAAGAGGCCTTAAAGTCTTAAATTCGCTTTTCTATGTCTTAAATATTTTTGCATATTCTTATTTTTCAGATGTCCGTGTAAAGCTGCTCATCTAATTTTTTTGTTGTTGTTGCTGCTGCTTGGTTTTCTTGGTGTTGTAGTGCTTTATTTCATTAGTCCAAATGTAATTTGCGGTTTTACAACTACTGTACAAATGAGACCAACATGCAATAGCCAATCAGCTTTCTGTTATTGAACTCCGTGTGCGCGGTGAATGTGACGTCATCGATGTGTTTGCGGAGGTTCGCTTTGGGTACTCGCAACATGATTTTGGCTAGAAATTGCAACAGCCGTGGTTAACGTATTTCTTTGATAACTGTAAAACTAATCGGTTTACGATATACTGATGCCCTATTTCTAGGCTTTTCTTGGTAATAATGGTCAAGAATGTTAGACCATAATTGTCTTTTCAGCTTATAAGTAGAGGACAGAAACTAGCCAGACAGTAATGTGTGAAATGTGTGAGTGGGCAAAATAAAAATAAAAAGCTTTTTTTTTTTGCTTTTTATTTTTTCCATAATGAGAAATGTTCTGTTGTCATTAATATTTAACTTTAATATGTAGAACTGTCTGAGATATGAACAAAAGCAAGTAATGCATCAAAGTTTCATAAAAAAAAAATTATCAAAAAATAATAATAATAAATAGTTTAAAAATCTTTAAAAAATATTAATGATATGACGTAGTTCCGGAAACTTCCTACTTCTCTGTTTATCTGTCTGACTTAACAGTGGGTTTCTTTTGACTGCCCCCTGTCATTTTAAAAGAGCCTCATTCGTTTAAGGTGCGCGTTCAGTGAGCGGAGGTGCGCGATGCGGCGCCAGGCAAAACTATAAATCAGCCTTAAGTTGTTTGTTTGTTTTTTTCCTGTAGTTAATGATGCATCTAACCTGTCTTCAGTACTGTTCAATTTGAATACATTTATTTTGCCTCTAATTTTGTGAATGTATTTATTTATTATTTATAATTTTTTTGCATTTTCTCTTAGTGTATGTGTTTTTTATATAGTGTGATATAGGTCTAAAATTGAATACTTAATAGTCTTAAAAAGGTCTTAAAGTCTTAAATTTGACATTATGATATCTGCAGAAACCCTGATAAAATACTGAAGTATTAAGGCTGATTTATACTTCTGCATCAGTCGCACACGTATGGTCCGTCAATGCCTTCGCACGGTCGCATAGCCCTCACCGTGGCTGATGTCGATGCTGACGGGCACCTCTCAAAAAGTGTAATTACACATTGCAACGATGTGTAGCGCAAGCTCTGATTGGTCTCCTTGGTAGCGGTGACGAGTGTGTGCAGGGCTGAGAGCCGCGAGCCTGATGGAGTAAGTGTTTAAAAGTGTAGAGTCCTGTGAAGGAGCTGCAGATGAAAACTGTTGTTTTGTGTTTTTGATTTATTTATGATTGCACGTCCACCGTTTCCCGTCTATGCATAACTATTCGCAAGGCTGGCGCCGTGGGTCACGACGATCACTCAATGCAGAAGTATAAACCAGGCTTTACTTGCAAACTATTCTGCATGGTCTTTTTTTACCACAGTTTCATGGGGTTGTGAATAATTTTTGCTCTTGCTAAATTTCTTGTGTATATGGTAGTGTTGTCTCAATCTATATCAATATAAAATTTGGGCAGTGTAGTAAAACATTTTGTGTATATATATTTTTGCTTGTATAAAGTGCTTAAAGATGCAGTATGTAAGTTTGACAGCCAGTGGTTGAACTAGGTAATGCACTCCTGGTTCAAAACACACACACAAACGCAGGTTGAGGACCAATAGGAATGAGCCTGACTATCAAGCCAAAAGGCTGAGTTAAATTGTGTTCTATATAAAAGCAACGGCACACGACAGAAGGAATATTTTGCATATTAAAATTAGTTTTTGTCCTTACCAACACCTTCAATTGATATATTAGAAATGGTATTTTTATGCTTTAGAAAAGTTAAAAACTTACATACAGCACCTATAAGTATTACATGCAAACTTACTGTAAATGCTAAATAAAATTAAGATTATTATTTTTTATTCTATAAAAGTATGCAGTAAACATGAGCCAGGCTAAAACTGTGTTTGGGTAAGATGCATAAGCCTGCACAGGAACAACACTATGAGAAGCTATGCTGGAGAATTATTGAATATGTAAAGCACTGATCATATATGTTAAATACCCATATAAAGTTATATCTGTAATGACAATGTGTGTAAACCTATATAACCATACTAGAAAAATTTCGCAAAGGCAACACTGGAATGTAGACCTGAGCTAGGAGTGCTAAGTGAACAGGGCTGCCAAGAATAACAAAGAAACACCATATATGTATGAAATGTATACTGGGTTAAAAACACGAGTAGGAGCAATGTGATGTATAAAAGCAGGACCATGGACACAGACAGTCAGATTGTCTAGGGGAGACTTCAGGTTGTCCTGAAGGACTGTTTTCAGGCATCTCGGCGTTATTATGTTTAATAAAGTCTATCTTCTTGTACTGAAAACCTCCAGTCTGATCGTGGTTAATTAATGGAAAGGTCAGAACCTACGACAGTACATATTCTGCATGATCATATTCTACATCACTAATGAACAACGAGCAAATTGAGAATTTATGGATGGAAAAGTCATAGTTAATAGTGAGAAGTGAACCTTAAAGTGAAATGTGAGCAATCATTCTAACTTTAAAAGCTAGTTATTGCCTGTAACACTACCTTCATGAGTTGCGGAGTGTTGTTGTTGTTGTTATTATTCTGTTTTATTTTCAGATATATGTAAAACAAAGCATGTTGTACACAACCTTACAAACACATTTTGTATTACAGAAAAACCTAATAAAGAATTAATAAATGAAGAAACAAAACAAAACAACAACATGCATTGAAAAAAAAATGATTCATTACATTTACTTGTTTATTTTTAGGGTAATTGGTTGCAAAAAAAATTATATGGGCTGAATTTAAACAAATTAAATGTAGTTATTTAGTTCATCTTAATTTAAGTTTAGCCCGTATAAATTGTTTGCAAACATTTACCTTTAACAAATTTAGTAAATCCAATTAATTATTTTTTTCAGCATGCAAATAAGAAATCAGTGGTCCAAAAAAGAGCCCCAAATATTTTGTCGACCTCCTGAACCCATGCGAAAAGTCTACTGAATGTTAGGAAGAAATTACTTAGTTTGTTGATTCAACGCTTTCTAGATTAATTAATATGCTATTTTCCCTGCAGTTTCAGCCTGAAGTGTGATGTATTTTGTTATGATCATTTGAGCCTAGTAGTTCAGTGTCCCGTAATATGCAATTCTAGGATCATCATTGATTGGGATTCCTATAACTTTTGACTTCAACAATATGTTCACAAATATCATACAAACCAGGACAACTCCAAAGCACATGTGGTAAATTGCCATTAGATGTCTTGCATCTTTGACATTTCAAATGTTTTTTATTGCATTTATAGTTTATAATAATGCTGTAGCTTTGTAGACATCGGTATATCACAAGATGTTAAAAATGAGTCATAGAGTTCAGTTAGATGTCATTCTCTGGGGCCTTTCTTTTCCCGTTGATAACTGACACCTGTAAAATGAAACAATCTGAGCTCATTGCTTCTGTTTTATGTGTGTTTTTTGTCCAGGGCTGCTTTTATAAAGCTCCGTTTCAAATCAGGCTGTGACATGTTAGCTTTCATTCAATACAATCTTGTGAATAAAGAACCAGATGATCCTTTGTTTTTTGTGCCAAGCTACTGGCACACAGCTGGAGATGAAAAGGATGATGTTTTTTGGTGGAGTTTTTTTTTTTCCTGCACGTTTGTCTGAAAATTATTGTATGTATGTATGTATGTATGTATGTATGTATGTATGTTTATTTATTTACTTAATTATTTTATATTTATATTCTTATTTATTTATCTATTTTTTGTAATTACATTTTTATTTATTTATTTTACATTTATTTTTTAGATTTTTTTTTAAATAAAAATTTAAAGTATATATTTTATTAAATTGTATTTATTTATATATTTATTATATATATATATATATATATA
>CAIGQZ010032409.1:2796508-2813933 GCA_903798205.1 Danio tinwini
AGCCATTTCGAATAAATTATTTGAAGGAATGATTCAGTAATTCATTCATAAATACCTAATGAGCTGTTTCGAATGAATCGTTTGAATGAATGATCCAATAATTCATTCATAAACGCCTAATTTGCGGTTTTGAATGAATCGTTTGAATAAATTATCCAGTAATTCATTAACAACTCCTAATGAGCCATAAGAAATGAATTGTTTAATTGAATGATTCAGATATCCATTCATTAACACTCATTCTGGCTTGTTGCCACCTCTTCATGGTTTTAGTGAATCATTATTTTCAATGACAGGCATGAACTAGGCATCATACAGCACATAAAACACTCTCACCAAACCATAGTAAGAGCTGATTTTCTAGGTATTGTGATCAGTGAATGACTCTGAGAGAGGGTGAAAGGAGAGAGGGTGAAATGGAGTCTGCCAGGGTCTTGTAAACAGTGGTCTGCGTGGCCCTGACTCATGTGTTTTCCCATGGAGCTGCTTTTCTGCTCGTCTGGTAATGTGAGATTTGGCCTGATACACACGAGGACACACCTGAACTCCCAGACCTCAGAGACACTGTGTGTGTCTGTGTGTGTGCGTGTTCATGTTAAAGTTGTCTGCAAATGTGTGTAAGATGGTTTGAGTGTGATGTGTGTCTGTGCATGTATGTGTGTGTGTGCACGATTATATCTGAGTTAGAGTAAGTCTGTGAATGTGAGTGTGTACGTGTATGCGAGAATGAGAGAGAGAGTGAGTGTGTGTGAGAGGCTGAGTGTGGTTGTCTGTAAATAAGTGTGTGTGTTTGTGTGTGAGTCTCTGTGAGTGTGTGTCTGTCTCTATCAGTGAGTGTGTGACTGTGTTACTGTGAATTTGTGTGTCTTTGTCTCTGTGTGTGTCTGTATGCCTGTGTTTATCTCTGTGTTTCTGTCTGTCTTTGTGTGTGTGTGTTTCAGTGTATGTATGTATGTTAGTGTGTGTATGTGTGTGTGTTTCAGTGTATGTATCTATGTTAGTGTGTGTATGTCTGTGTTTATGTGTATTTTGTAAGTCAGTTAGTGCTTGTCTGTCTGTGTTTCAGTGAATGAATGTGTTCTGTGAGTCAGCTAGTGTGTGTCTGTCTATGTGCGTTTGTGTGTGTGGTTACAGTAACGCCCTCCTAATAGCTGCTCTTGGGTGTCCAGAGGCCTCTGGTTCTCCAGCAGGTCTTCCTCAAATAATTTTTTGCCGTATTTTTAAACTTGATTTCCTCAGAGTTGAGTCTGTCCGGCATGAGCCATGCACTGCTACACATTCTGCTTTTCCGTTTACTGTATACTGCAGCTTTGTCTACATGACACGAAGCAAAAACTACAAGCAAAATAATAGTTTCTTCTTGATCAAACTGTGTGAATCCAACCACCCCCCCCCCCCCCCCCCCCCCCCCGCCTCCAAAGAGTGAATATCATTTTTTTTATATGCTGCTATTAATTATATAACTACTAATTTATTAAGTTAAATGAAATAGTGTAATATTAAAGGAATGTTTATTAACGGATAAAGAGAGAGTTTAATAAAGACTAGGGCTGCTACTAATGATTATTTTAATAATTGATTATTCTGACGATTATTATTTCGATTAATCGATGAATAAAAAAAAAGCCTTAATTTCCAATTCTTTATTCAAAAACAGAACTAAAATCTTTAGAATGTGCACAAACATGTTGTCCTTAAACATCCCTGAGCTGTTATAATAATAACATTATTATTAATATTATTATTATAAATAATAATAATAATATTAATATTTTTCCAGAGATGGGTTGTGGCTGGAAGGGCATCCGCTGCATAAAAACGTGCTGGATAAGTTGGCGGTTCATTCTGCTGTGGCGACCCCGGATAAATAAAGGGAATAAGCCGAAAAGAACATTAATGAATAATAATAATAATAATAATAAAAAAAACTTAGTAGTTTTGTCCTGTTTTCAATCCAAATATCTAAAATCTTAAATATCTTAAATCAAGATACATACTACAGAGTGGGCCATTTATATGGATACACCTTAATAAAATGGGAATGGTTTCCTGAATACAGTTTCCTGAAAAGTGGATTGGTTGTCGTGGGCCAGTTGATTGGCCCCCAAGGCCATAAATGAAGTCCACATTAAGATCAATCATCACGATGGACAGAAGTAGGGGACTTCAGGTGTGCCGACACACGGATCAGAGAAGACATTGTTGGAGGCAGACACGGAATACAGTGGATTGGTCGTCGTGAGCCAGTTGAATGGCCCCCAAGGTCTCCCGATCTGATCCCCATAGACTTTTATCTTTGTGGTTATCTGAAGGCAAGTGTCTGTGGTGTGAGGATACAAGATGTGCAGCACCTGACACTAAGGATACTGGAAGCCGCCTATGCTAGCATTTCTTTTGCGGTGTTGCTATCAGTGTGTGAAGAGTGGGAGAAGAGGTTTGCATTGACAATCCAACACAATGGGCAGCACATTGAACACATTTTATAAGTGGTCAGAAACGTGTAAATAACTCATGAAAGAATAACGTTACTAGGGCTGTGTATTGGCAAGGGCCTCACGATACGATATACATCGCGGTATATGGGTCACGATACGATATATCACGATGCAGTAAATATTGTGATATATTGCAATAGTTTGTATTAGTATGCGTGTCACATTATATTGACAGCTTGATAGTCGGCAGACAAATTAAAATTCCAATTCCAATTTATTTTCCATCCATTCCAATTCACTAAAACTGCACAGTGTGATTAAACAGAGAACTATATATATTGCAAAGCTTACAAATGGCATTTATTTTTTGTCTAATTCAGTACTCCCTGGTATAGCGTTTAGGGTTGGGCTATGTTGACCAATTTGGCATCGTACAATGTCTAATGTGAAACATGGCGATGGACCATGGCATCATCGTCATAGGGGGAGGTGAACTAATTATTTATGAATAATTAATAAATTCATAAATAATTAATTATTTGTAGCCTACCGTTTCAACTACCTGACGTGGAGGCTTTAATAAATAAATAAATAAATAAATAAATAAATAAAGATAAGGTACACACAAATTACCACCTGTCAATCACTTTTTTTCCGCGGGACTCGATCTGGCATGACTAGGCAAAGTGAACCATGCCGTTATGGCATCCACACACTTGCTTGGTAAAAAAGCTGCACAACCAATAGGAACTAACCAACAGTATCTGAGGTTTTCACTAAAATTACTGAGTACAAGCGTGAAAGCGAAAGACTGAAGCAGTGTACTGACGCTGTGACACGTTACCTGAGAGAATCAAAAGACTGAAGAGTCGTTAGATAGAGACAAAATTAATTAAATATCACGTTTAACAACTAACTTATAGTGAGATGCAATCCAGCAGTACATCCTTGATAAACTGTCCGTACCAATGCAATGACTGTATAAAATATAGAGTCCGTACACTTCTCTGGAGTTCAGAGGAGCGCATGACAGTGTGTGTGGGGCTTTGTCTGTGTGTGGTCACGTGATGTGCGTTTTCAGCTGACTGAGGGCTGTTCAGAAATGCTTGGTGAAACGCCGGTTTGGATGTTAAAACTAACCGCATTTTAAAACTAAGCTGTATCAGTGTAAACAGGGCCTGAGTGTGTGTTTTTCACAAGTGGGTTTGCAACGGGGGCGGTGCGGAGGATCGGTGATGCCTCAGCAGCATCATGATGTCTATAGGCCATCGGCGATTACATCATCTATCGACCCAACCCTTATAGCGTTAAAACCAAAGTGCAGCCACACGTCAGCTCTAAAAGCTGGAGCCCCTTTATATTTTATGCCATGCTCACTCTTGCTTACTTCTGATCCCGTACTACTTGGCGTTTTGTTGATCGCGAGTTAGGGACATCTACAGGAGCGGAGGAGGATGTCATTTGGCACAACTTAAATCGAAACTTGAGGTTGGACTATCGATACACTATCGTAAAAGAAACTATCGAGATAGTTAGATGTATCAATAATATTGCACAGCCCTAAACGTTATGTGAAAGCACACCATTGTTTTTCTTGTGAAATTCCCAATAAGTTTGATGTGTCAAATAACCCTCTTCCTATTGAAAAAACAAAAGTTAGATCCAAGATGGTCGACTTCAAAATAACCACCATGGTCACCACCCATCTTGAAAAGTTTGCCCCCTCACACATACTAATATGCCACAAGCAGGACGTTTGTTGTAAGATAGCGTGAGATGACATTGTTTAACTCGTTTTGCAAAATAGCAACAAAAACACGTCTTGAGATTCAAAAGCTTAGTGTAATGAAGCCTGTTAGATTGGAGACAAACAACACATTTAATATTTAAAAAAGTCTGTCACCACCACTACCTGTGCTGTGATACAGTTTGCATGATCAAAGTCATTAGTGTATAGGATAGGTGTGATCAAAGCGTTGGTAATGTGACTGTAAATCACAAACAAGATTAATGTGCTGGGAAAGATATCGGTCACACCCCGAGACAAACTCAACAGCAGCGGTGCAGAGATAATGACAGGATCCACTACAACACATTAACATGCCACAGCATTTAGTTTCCTCGCATCATATTAATCCCAGATCTCCTTTCAAAACTCTTTTGTTTATGTTGCACAGAACCGGCAGAGTGATGTAAGAGTCAAATAACAGACCAATGAGAGCCTGTTCAGGGTTTAGAGAGTTAATTAAAGGGGTCGTGAACTGATAACTCAAAAGTCTTTTGATAGTAAGAGCTCACACTACTATAAAACATCCTGTAATTTTCACAATCAACACTTTGTGGTTCCTCTAAAATAAGCGCATGTTGACAGCTGTCTGACAAAACCACAGATTCTGGAATTTTCTGCTCTGTGATGTAGATAAGGAAGATAAGCTCCGCCTCCACAGAAGACTGAGGCCTACTTCTAGGACTGCCTGTTTAGCCTTGTTAATATGCAAAAATGTCAGCCAATCAGAGCAGTGGCTGTTAACTTAGTCCACAGTTGGCCATGTATTTTAATACATATTTTATTTACATGTAAAATAATATCAATATTTACATTATTATTATTATTATTATTAATTTTATTATTTATATTACAATTATAACAGTTAAAATTAACAACTATTATTATTATGATTCTAATTATATCATATTTACATTATTATTATTATTATTATTATTATTATTAATAACAATTTTTTATATTATTATTTTTATTTTTTATTTTTACAATTAAAATGGACAACTATTATTATTATTAGTATTATTATTATTTATAAAAATTTAATATTACATCACATTTACATTATTATTATTATTATTATTATTATTATTGTTATTAATAATTATTTATTTTTGACAATTATTACATTTAAAATTGACATCAACTGTTATTATTCATATTCTATTATGACTATGTTGTAAATGATCTAAACAGAGGTATTTTTGACATTAGTCAGTCTGTAAGTTGTCAGTTCCTGTCCAGAAAGAGCTGTAAACTGCACCAGACTCTATGTCGACAGTCGTCTGTGTGGATTTGTGAGAAAACGTCCCTTCACTTCCTGATTATTGGCCTTTAGTTCTCAGCTGGCCAATTGGCATCAAGATCTCTGACTGGTAGAGCATGTCTCATTTCCCCTGTTTCTCCTCCAACATCCCGAATGCCACACTGGTGTCCATGACCTTGGAAACGTCTGTGAAATCCAAGAATAAAAGAAAAGGGGGGAAAAAAGCAGCTCAACAAATAGGGCCAGCTCATGTTTGGCAGGGATGAGGAGTGATGTCATTCCCTGATCAGGATTACATGGATATCTTGGCTCAACTGCAAAACATTACACCAGTGTTTAGTGAAACGGGAACGTACGGTATATCACATCTGGGGGATGGACAAAAGGATTTTTTTTAATTATCTGTATTCCAGGGGGTTTATAAATAAAGGATAATGTACATTCAGCTGGTTTTTATCAGAGAAAAAAAGCCTGACAGGTTTTTCAGCAGGTGTTGTATTTGACTGAAGAACAACTCTGCAAAAATAACCTGCTGTATGTACATTATTCCACTTATTACATGACTAATTGCCACAAAATTAAATCATTAGACATAATTTTCTGCTCTATGATGTAATAGGGAGGATAAACTCCGCCTCTAAAAAAGACTGAGGCAGCGTCCGAAACTGCATACTTCCATACTATACAATACGCTAAAATCAGTATGCGAGCCGAGTAGTATGTCCGAATTAATAGAATTCGAAAATCAGTATGCGAGAAGTACCCGGATGACTTACTACTACCAGCAACAATCTTAAGTGCGCATCCCATGCATGCTGCGCTATCCCATGATGCCCCACGAGAGAATTCATGAATGGGAGTGAAACAATGTAACTGATGCAGGTAGAGCACGTGACCATGACAAAATGGCAGATGTAGTACGTCCGAATTCCATTTATACTTCTTACATTCATACTGTATAGAACATACTTTTCTAAAGGCCGAGTAGTACATTTAGATGCAAATGCAGTACCTTCTGAGTAGTAGGCGGTTTCGGACGCAGCCTGAGGCCTACTTCTACAGGTTTAGTTTTGTAATATGCAAAGCTATCAGCCAATCAGAGTCGTTGGCATTTACTTCTGAGTTTACAATTGACCATGCACTCAAACAGAGCATTCAGAGTCAAACGAGGCTCAAAGATAGCACAGAAAATAGACGAGAACTTTTAAATTATGATGTAAAAAATATTGGTTACATTAGAAGCGGACCTTAAAATCCGCAAAATAAAAACAAAAAAAGTAAAGTTGTTTACGGCCCCTTTAAATTTAGGCACTTTTCTGTTGTCAGTCACTTGTATACAATTTTAACATGATTTGTAATGTAATGTAGTGTAACGTTAGTTTATATAGGAAAAATCTTTTCAGGTGTATTTAGTCAGCTGGTTATTATTAGAGAAAAAAAGCCTGGCAGGTTTTTCAGCAGCTGTTGTATTTGACTGAAGATTAATTCTGCAAAAATAACCTGCTGGATGTACATTATCCCACTTATTACATGACTAATTGCCACAAAATAAACCATTAGACAGAATTTTCTGCTGTATGATGTAATAAGGAGGATAAGCTCCGCCTCTAAAGAAGACTGAGGCCTAATTCTACAGGTTTATTCTTGTTAATATGCAAAACTATCAGCCAATCAGAGCGGTGGGCGTTTACTTTTGAGTTTACAATTGGCCACGCCCACTCAGAGAATTCCAATGAGTAAACGGCACAGAAAATAGACGAGAACTTTTAAATTATTACTTTTTTGATGTAAAAATGTTGGTTACATTAGAAGCGGACCTTAGAGACAGTACAAAATAAAAACAAAAAAGCAAATTTGTTTTTGGCCCCTTTCAATTAAGGTGCTTTTCTGTTGTCAGTCACTTATATACAATTTTACCATGATTTGTAATATAATGTAGTGTAACATCAGTTCATACAAGATAAATTTAATCAGGTGTATTTAGTGAGCAGGTTATTGTCAGAGAAAAAAAACCTGACAGGTTTTTCAGCAGCTATTGTATTAGACTGAAGCTTTATTTTGCAAAAACAACCCGCTGGATGTACATTATGCCACTTATTACATGACTAATTGCCATGAAAAAGAGAAGATATTTAGTTAGCGGCAGTTCTGTGGGCGCAAATGCCTTGTTGCTGCCAGAGGTCAGAGGAGAATGACCATTACCAATTGAGCATCGTATCACAGGTGACTTATCACTGGGTGATAACTGTGTGCTTATACATCAAACACATTCACTTACCTAAATAATCCATAAAAGTCGGAGGCGATTCGGGTGCACACGTCTGCCATCAGCACATTGTTGCTGATCATGTCCATCCCTTTATGTACCCATCTTCTGATGGCTACTTCCAGCAGGATAACACGCCATGTCATAAAGCGCAAATCATCTCAGTCTGGTTTCTTGAACATGACAATGAGTTCACTGCACTCAAATGGCCTCCACAGTCACCAGAGCTCAATCCAATAGAGCACTTTTGGGATGTGGTGGAACGGGTGATTCGCATCATGGATGTGCAGCTGACAAATCTGCAGCAACTGCGTGATGCTAACATGTCAATAAGGACTAAAATCTCTGAGGAATATTTCCAGTATCTTGTTGAATCTATGCCACGAAGGATTAAGGCAGTTCTGAAGGCAAAAGAGGGTCCAACCCGGTACTAGTAAGGTGTACCTAATAAAGCGGCCAGTGAGTGTACATCACTTCATCAGTGCTGAAATGACTCGCACAGACTTTTTCCTGCATTTTCTCTGCTGAAACTCTCATACATCAAATAACGGCTGATGCAATCGGTGAGAAAGGAATGGCTCGGTTCCCATGCTCAGCCGGCATAAAGTGCTGGATGTGAGTGTTTGTGTGTTTCAGCAGTAAGTAGGCTCTTTCTGTCTGTGATTGTGTGTGTAATGAATGGTCTGTGTGGCGTTCAGAGGCCAGGCTGAACTGCTGACCCGCCGTCATTGTGCTCTTTCTCATCACAAAGAGTGCTGGGCTTTAATGGTTCCTCTGACTCACATTCACCGCCCGCACACGTTCGTCCTGATGTGGGACACCACCGACTCTATGAGACAGTTTTACTCTATTATTCTGTGGGAAATGGGATGCAGAATTGCTAAATTACAATTAAATATAAAATTGATGTCAGAATTATTAGCCCACTGTACCCCCCCCCCCATTTCTGTTTAATGGAAATATATTTTTCACCATATTTCTAAACATAATAGTTTTAATAACTAATTTCTAATAACTGATTTCTTTTATCATTGCCATGATGACAGCACATATTAGACTAGATATTTTTCAAGATACTAGTATTCAGCTTTAAGTGACATTTAAAGGCTTAACTAGGATAATTAGGTTCATTAGGCAAGTTAGGGTAATTAGACTCATTGGACAACATGGGTTTGTTCTGTAGACAATTGAAAAAAAATCTTATTATATTGATCTTTCAAATTTATCGCTGCTATTTTGTCCAAACTTAAATAAATAAGACATTCGCTAGAAGAAATAATATTATAGGAAATACTGTGAACAATTTTCTAGCTCTGTTACACATTACTTGGGAGTAAAATTTCAAAGGAGGGCTAATAATTTTGACTTCAACTGTATATGTAACCAGTAGGGGTGTGACAAGATCTCGTACAACGAGATCTCACGAGATTAAATCACTGTGAGATTTCTCGTAGGGGTGAAAAGTTGTCTTGTGAGTTGTGATGTTATGATGGAGCGTGAGGGTGAAATGAGCATTGACGATTGGTGGCAGGATTGGATTTGATCTGCAAATAAAGTGCTTTGCACACACCTGGCAACCCAGGTTGGCCTCAGAGTTGCGCTTGTCACTCGGTTGGGTGGGCTGGTGTGACGTAACCGTTTTTTTCACCGGAGTTCAGCAGGTGCCGCATCCACAAATGGAATTAAGTCCTGGAGTATTCCTGTTTTAGTCGCATTATTGAAGATTTGTAAACGCCTTAAACTATTAACACCGGGAAGGACTTTTAGCCACAATTTACGACAGGACCTACACACCTAGCGAGTCAGTAAAGCCCCATAGACGCACACATCTCTAAGCGTGCGCAAACAAACACACACACTCACTCACTGAATGAATTAGAACATAAAAAGGTACATTTATTTTAAGGTGTCTTCATAATAACATGTGTCCATGCATTTACTATAGTACTTAGTTAATTATACTTCATTAAAATGCAACTAACTTTCAATCTAACTCTTATGCTAACCCTATAGTACTGTAATAGTATGGTAAGTACATGGTTAATAAGTTACTCAGTAGTTAAATGATTAGTTACACTGTAATTACATTACAACATTGATGCTGTAAAAACAACTTTGTGAAGTTGAAAATTGTCACATTAAGCTTTCACCAGAAGTTTATCGTTGGCTTTAAAACTCTAGCTGTGCATAGGGCCTATAAAGTGTAACAGAAAAACATAAGCACCCCCCCCCCCCCCCCCCCCCCCCCAAAAAAAAAAAACTCATTTAGTTTAAATGAATCCAGGTAAAATAATATAGTATAAATGATTAAATTAAACAAATAACTAATCAAAAATCAGAAAACAATAATTGATTGAATATAAAAACTGTTTAAAAATGTTCCATAATAAATTCAAAAAAAGCAGCAAATCAGCATATTAGGATCATGGGGCACTGCAGATGATGCTCAAAACACAAAAACTGATTGCATTTAAAACAACTCAATAGAAAACAGCTATTTTGTGTAATAAGTTTTGCTGTATTTTTAAAATCAAGTTAATTAAATGCGGTCTTGGTGTGAGCATAATAGATTTCCTTCGCAAGTACTTTTTGTTATGTCTGAATGCATGTTGTGCTGGTGTTGAGAGGTCACTGTGTGTTTGCTGTTGGGATTGTCTGTGTGTGTTCTTGCTCTTCCTGATGACCACTCATGCAGTTGTGCTGTTGTTTCCATTCCTGCTTAATGGTGTGTGTTAATCCCGCTCATCCCTGATTCTTCCACACTGAGCTTTTCTCTGTCTGACCCGACAGCTTTAAACACTAGCACTGAAAATCAATTTCCATATGCAGAAAACAGAGCGTATTTTACTTCTGGAGCTCGACTGTTGTGTTCTTTAGCGGCTCAGACATCAGTAATCTCAGTTCTTACTGTCACTCTTCACAGCTTATGTGGCTCATTGTTAGAGTATCCTTTAAATATGGTCCTAAATGGAGGGATTAGGATTATGTTAACCAGGACTAATAAGCAGCTTTTCATCTTTAAAAGTTCACCTGCAAATGACAATTATGTCGTTTTATCACCATCATGCCAGACTTGTATGTTTTATTGTTTTTATTTTGCATTGAATACTAACTGAAATAGTTCTCATGCTTTTTAAAAAAATATTTAAAAAGCCATACATGATTGTTTTGGTAGAATGAATCCTTTGATTTATCAATAAAACTATTGTATTTTAAAATATGGTCCTTAAAGCAGCCATTAAGATGATGTTAAGGTAGTGATAAAGTATATCTATGAGGTTGTTATCACAGAATAAAGCCTGACAGGTTTATCAGCAGCCCTGAATGGCTTTTTTTCTGTGAAAGCAACCATTCTGGATGTACTTTATCCTGCTTATTACATGGCTACTTGGCCACAAAATGTAAAAATCTGACACATTATTGTTTTGAGCCGTAGTAGTTTATTAATTCTTTAATTAAACGCAAAGCTGACAGAAACGAAAACAGCTGATGGAGTATACAATAACCTGTGCATTATTGAGAAACAAGATGGCGTCAAACAGTCAAAATGCAAAGTTGACACCAACAAAAACAGCTGATGGAGTATACATGTGCATAATTCAGCCACAAGATGACACCAAGCAGTCAATAATGCAAAACTGACAGAAATGAAAACAGCTTATGGGGTATACACTAACCTGTGCATTATTCAGACACAAGATGAAGACAAACAGTCAAAAACACAAAGCTGACAGAAACGAAACAGCTGATGGAGTATACACTAACATGCGCATTATTCAGACATAAGATAGCACCAAACAGACAAAAACACAAAGCTGACAGAAACGAAACAGCTGATGGAGTATACACTAACATGCGCATTATTCAGACATAAGATAGCACCAAACAGACAAAAACACAAAGCTGACAGAAACTAAAACAGCTGATCAAGTATACACTAACCTGCACATTATTCAGACACAAGATTAAGACAAACAGTCAATAACACAAAGCTAACAGACATGAAAACAGCTGATGGAGTATACACTAACATGCACATTATTCATACACAAGATGACACCGAACAGTGAAAAACACAAAGCTGACAAACTAAAACAGCTGATGGAGTATACACTAACCTGTGCATTATTCAGACACAAGATGGTGCCAAACAGTCAAAAAACTAACTAATAATATCTAGCTTCGGGTATTTTAAAGGTAATTTCCAATGACAACTGTCAATATCTGATGCTTATGCCATTACAAACCTGTATGATTTTTTTTCCCCTGTTGAATACAGGCTAAATTAGTTTTCATCTGTAATAGTTTTCATTTTTTGAAGGTTTTCCTAAACAAGGAACCACTTAATTCAGTTGATGTTAGAAAGAATTCAGTTGATCCATTAAAGAGAGTCATGCAGGATTTTTTAGGGTGAATAAATCCTTCAAGCTGCAAACAAAACCGTTCTGTCACCCATTTCAACATCTTTTTAAGAGAGCGCAGGAGGTTTTTCCTCAGATTTACAGGAGACGTGTGGAGATGTTGTCCTTGCACATCATCAGTAAAGTTTTCATTGAAGTCTCGAGACTCATAAATGTGACGGAGCACTTTTAACCTTGAGCCCAGAGCTTCTGCCAAATATTTAAAGCGAATACAATTACACGCTTATTCTGCACTGTTTTTAGGTTAAAAGATAGCAAGTCTAGGTTTTCCTGTTGATCTGTGTCAAAACTCAAATTAATTTTGTGCTGCTTGTCTTAACTACTTATTTAAAATAAGCTGAATCAACACAATACTTAAGTTCTTTTTTTTGGACAACTTGGGGCGTACTCACACTATGCTATCCAAACTGTGCCTAGGCCCGTTTCCCGGATCGTTTGAGAAATGTGAGTGCTGTGAATCGGACTCAGACACAGTTCACTTGGGCGGCCCTGGCCCGGTTGGAAGAGGTGGGCCTGAGCGCGGTTCACTTGAGCTCAGTTGCGGGCCCGAAACTGAAAGCGAGACGTGACTTTTAAGGGACTGTTTCATATGGATTAATTAATCATTCTTACTGTTCAATAAATGCAATGAACATCATAGTTTATTAAAGACGCAAACCTCTCACTGCACGACAGCTGCACCTTCAGCAAACCTCCTAATTCCTGCAGCACGAGGACTTTGATTGTTTATGAGTGTCAAAAGTGGCTGATCTGTTCGGCGAAATATTTGACTGCGTGTCACAGCATATCAAACGACTTAAACGATATAACTAAAGAAATCTCCACTGTGCTGAGCGAGAGCGCTCACTGAATAGCACATCATCGATGACGTTAGTGTGCCCAGGCCCGAGTGTAATGTGAGTGCGGGCCGTCGGGGGAGACGAGAGAGTGGGACAAGCGTGCTTTGGCCCGGTTCAAGGCAACAGTACATAGTGTAAGTACGGCCCTAATTGTTTTATGTTCAGTCCATTTATATTTGTCAAAACAATTAAAGGGGTGGTCCACTATGATATCATATTTTAAACTTTAGTTAATGTGTAATGTAGCTGTGTGAACATAAACAACATCTCTGAATGTAAGATGCTCAAAGTTCAATGCAAAAGGAGACATTGGCTTTGACAGAGTTAGCTTAGCAAAGCCTACAACGAACGAAGTTTGGGGGCTACAAAAAATACACCCATGCTGATGAGATCATCAATGCTGTAAGTTACGTGCATTCACCACGAGGCGCTGTAATGTTATAGCAGAGGAAGTTAAAATGGCATCTAAACACTGCTATTTCCATAGAGCTTCTTCTGTTTCTGTATTCTGGCTTCCAACACATAGAAAAAAGTGCTTACAGTTTAATTTAAATTATGTTCAAGAGAATTAAAAATATATATAGCTAGCATTTGACAAAGGATAACTTCCAGAATCTTGTAGTTCAGTGCTGGATTCGGCTAAAAACTCATCAAACCGATGAAGCTGTAGATTGTGAGCCATGTAGTGGCTATTTTTTTTAGGGAGGCTCTCTCAGTGGTAAAGAAGACAAAGTCTTACCCAAAGTGTCTTTTAAAGTTTTATTCTTTGCAAAGAAGGTCAGACAATCAAACAGCAACGCAGGTTTCTGCAGAGTGTGAGACGCCGAAAAAGAGTGTGTTCTCTTTTTATCTAGTTTGTAATGCCCACAAGGTCATCAGTGACATACAGGATAAATCGGTTACATCAGTGCTCAAACTTGATTTTTGACCATCTATATTTCAGTCTTACCCAACCTGAACATATAGTTTAAATCACCATGTACTTATCCAGATCTTGTCTGGTGATAAACAGATGTTCAAGTGGTCACACTTGGTCTAATTCAAACAGTACATCCATGGAAGAATAAAATAACAGAAATTTATAATGTATACAAACGAATTTCCACCACAGCCACAATCTGTGTTAAAGAAAAAAAGTATTTTTATTTGTTAAAATTGATCTATTACATGCACAGTTTTTAGCGTTCACAGTATCTTGTAGCGAGGATGTAACAATGGAAAATGCTGTTTGGCACCGCCAACAATTTAGCTACAAATTCATATTTATCACTCAAACCGCTGTATACAGCCACAATCTTCAGCAGCGCTGCAGTGTCTCTCTATGCGGACGCTTTTAGTGTCTCTCTATGTATACGCTTTCAGTGTCTTTCTATGCGGCCGCTTTTCAGTCAGGTCACTGAAGCAAAGCAGGGCTGAGCCTGGTCAGTACCTAGATGGGAGACCACATGGGGAAACTAGGTTGCTGTTAGAAGTGGTGTAAGTGAGGCCAGCAGGGGACGCTCAACCTGCGGTCTGTGTGAGTCCTAAGGCCCCAGTTTAGTGAAGGAGACACTATACTGTCAGTGAGCGCTGTCTTTTGGATGAGACGTTAACCTGAGGTCCTGACTCTCTGTGGTCATAAAAAATCACATGTTGCTTCCCGTGTAACTCCGGTGTAATGGCCAAATTTCCTCCCATCAGCCCTTACCCATCATGGCCTCTCAATCATCCCAATCTACCGAATTGGCTCTATCACTGTCTGTCCACTCCACCAATAGCTGCTGTGTGGTGAGCGCACTGGTGCCGTTGTCCTATGGCTGCCGTTGCATCATACAAGTGGATGCTAAGCAATAGTGGTGGTGTGGAAAGACCCCCCTCATGATTGTGAAGCGTTTTGGATGTATGGCCATACATGATACATGCGCTATATAAATACACATTACTTTACATGCACTGTAAAAAACCCCCCGTAATTTTACGGTTTATTTCTGGCAGCTGGGGTGTCGGAAAAACCCCCGTAAAATAACGGCAGTTAAATTACAGAAATTTACTGTGAAATAACTGAGGGTAAATTACAGAAATTTACCAGAAATATAAATTTAAGGAAATTTCAGCAATTTAATGTCTGTTATTTTACAGTAAATTTCTGTAATTTAATGACCGTTATTTTAAGTTTTTTTTCCGGCACCCCAGCTGCCAGAAATAATTACAGATTTTTTTTTTTACAGTGTGTTTTATTGTGATTTGTAACAAGCTCACCCATGCTTACCTGTACGTGGTACATTCTAGGGGGCGGTGCAAAGATTACTGAATAGCAGTTTCCTCAGTGTATAGTGTGGGTTGCAGTAGTGTGAGCGGTGCGTTTCAATTCATTAGAATACGTCAATGTGAAAACAGTTTGTACGTATTGTGTAGCTCGTGTTGTCTCTTGTTTTGTTTTTGGGTTACAATGTTTGTTTTGCATTTTGTATTCACCCTTGTTTGTGCACTTAACGTAAATAAATTCTCTTCGCACCATGGATTCTCGTTTTGGAGGCCTCCGACTCGAAATCCAAACTTTGTAGCAGTAGCCAAGATGACAAAATTTCTGAATTTGAGCTGATTCATCTACACAAACTGGTTGACTAAAAATAATACTTGCTTGGAAAGTTTTAGGAAGGCTTTCATCAGAGCTGGACATTGTTTCATTCTTGCACACAAGGTTAAGACTAGACAGTTTCCCAGAGTCGCTGATTGGAGCGTTTATGCAAGATCTGGGTAATGTGGAGACCCAGAGGCTGCTGGGAAAATGCTGATCTCCTGATGTCTGTCTGTCCGTTTGTGGTGTCCATCACGTTAACTGACCAACATCTTTACATAGTCTCAGTTATGTGCATTTGGCAAGAATGTCTCCAGGGAATTACAGCAATTTTACTAGTAAGTGAATCTGGCTCTACTGCTGTTTTACCAAATATAGTGAGCTGCCTACTTGGGGAACATTGTGTACAAGTTTTTTTTTATATTCTCTTTTCTACTGTTTTCCTGTTCTCCTCCTCTATACAGTTTTCACATGTACATCAGTATTCACAGCCTTTGCTCAATACTTTGTTGATGCACCTTTGGCAGCAATTACAGCCTCAGGTCTTTTTGAATATGATGCCACAAGCTTGGCACACCTGTCTTTGGGAATTTTTGCTCATTCCTCTTTGCAGTACCTCTCAAGCTCTATTAGGTTGGATGGGAAGGGATGGTGTACAACCATTTTCACCTTTGTTTGTATAGCGCTTATACTATGTATATTGTGTCAAAGCAGTTTCACATTCAAGATTATAGTAAATTGAAACAGTGTCAGTTCGATTTTTCAGAGTTTCAGATCAGTTCAGTTTAGCTCAGTTCAGTGTGGGTTAAAAATCACTACTGAGAGTCCAAACACTGAAGAGCAATTCCATCGATGCGCAGCTCTACAGATCCCGAACATATAGGCCTGATTGGTGGATTGCTGCACCGATGGTTGTCTTTCTGTAAGGTTCTCCTCTCTCCACAAAAGAACACTGGAGCTCAGACAGAGTGACCAATGGGTTATTGATCACCTCCCTGACTAAGGCCCTTCTCCCCCGATCACTCAGCTTAGATGGCCGGCCAGCTCTAGGAAGAGTCCTGGTAGTTTTAAACATCTTCCACTTACGGATGATGGAGGCCGCTGTGCTCATTGGAACTTTCAGAGCAGCAGAAATGTTTCTGTAACCTTCCCCAGCCTTGTGCCTCGAGACAATCCTGTCTCAGAGATCTACAGACAATTCCTTTGTCCTTTTGCTTGGTTTGTGCTTTGACATGCACTGTAAACCTTGGGACCTTATATAGACAGGTGTATGCCTTTTCAAATCATGTTCAATCAGCTGAATTTACCCCAGGTGAACTCTAATGAAGCTGCTGAAACATCTCAAGAATGATCAGTGGAAGCAGAATGTACCTGAGCTCAATTTAGAGCTTAACGGTAAAGGCTGTGAATACTGATGATACATGTGATTTTATTTTTTTATTTTATTTTTTTAGCTTTTTATTTGTAATAAATTTGCAACAATTTCAAAAACTCTTTTTCTACATTGTCATTACGAGGGATTTTGTGTAGAGTTTTGAGGAAATAAATTAATCCATTTTGGAATAAGACTGTAACATAAATGTGGAAAAAGTGAAGAGCTAGGAATAGTTTCCGGATGCACTGTATCTCTCTTTCTCTCTCTCTCTCTCTCTCTGTCATCGCTGTTGTTCTGCACACTTGTCACACTTGTAGATTTAACAAAGAAAATCTTCTGCATACATTATTTCCACATTATCCCTCTCTCTCTCTCTCTCTCTCTCTCTCTCTCTCTCTCACACACACACACACACACACACACACACACACACACACACACACACACACACACACACACACACACACACACACACACACACA
>CAIGQZ010032409.1:2815311-2832272 GCA_903798205.1 Danio tinwini
GTGTGTGTGTGTGTGTGTGTGTGTGTGTGTGTGTGTGTGTGTGAGAGTGTATTTCAGTATGGGTGGATGTGTTTGAGTGTGTGTATGTGTATATTTGAGATTTGTGTGCATCTGTATATGTGTACAGTGTCTTTAATGTGTGTGCATCTGTTTATGTGTGTGTTTAAATGCACACTCAAATACACACACACATTTTGTATTTGTGTGTTTGATTGTGTCTGTCTGTCTGTCTGTCTAGCTAGCTGTGTGTATTAGTGTGTGTGCATTTAGACTACAGTATGTGTGTTTGAGAGAGAGCATGTGTGTGTGTGTGTGTGTGTGTGTGTGTGTGTGTGTGTGTGTGTGTGTGTGTGTGTGTGTGTGTGTCTGTGTGTGAGGGGAGGTGAAACGAGCTGGTGGGCTTTTATTCTTCAGTGTGCGCATCTTTGTGTGTTTGTGAGTGTGTGTATTTGAGAGAGATTGTGGGTGTGTTTTTATTTGAGAGTGTGTCTGTTTGAATGTGTGTGTTTGTGTCTGTGTGTTTAATTTTGTGTGTGTCTATGTGTCTGTCTGTCTGTCTGTCTAGCTATGTGTATATTAAAGTGTATGTGCATCTACAGTATGTGTGTTTAAAAGAGAGAGTGCGTGCGTGCGTGCGTGCGTGCGTGCGCGCGTGTGTGTGTGAGGGGAGGTGAAACGAGCTGGTGGGCTTTTATTCTTTATTGTGTGCATCTTTTGTGTGTGTGTGTGTGTGTGTGTGTGTGTGTGTGTGTGTGTGTGTGTTTGTGTCTTTGTGTGTCTGTTAGTGTATTTCAGTGTGGGTGAATGTGTTTGAGAGTGTGTGTGTGTGTATATTTGAGGCTTGTGTGTGTGTCTGTTAATGTATTTGAGTGCGGGTGGATGTGCATTTGAATGCACACTCAAGTACACACATTTGAGTGTATGAATTTGACTGTATGTACATCTATGTATGTGTTGTGTGAGTGTGTGTGTGTGTGTGTGTCTGTGGGTATTTGTCTGTCTGTCTAGCTATGTGTGTAATAGAGTGTGTGTGCATCTATGTGTGTTTGAGAGAGCGTGTGTGTGTGTGTGTGAGAGAGGGGAGGTGAAACGAGCTGGTGGGTTTTTATTCTTCAGTGTTTAAAGACTTTAACAATGACGACTCGCATTCCAGAGGCCAGATTTATTTCACACACAGGAGCCAAAGATACACCCTCACATCTGATCTGAGGACAGTCAGCTCACAATACAGCACAATAGAGGTTGAAGAATGCTGGAAAATCAGATTAATAATATAAAATACACCAACATTCAGCTGGAACTTTAGAATTAATTCAATGAAAAGCACAACCACTCCCATAGTCATCATAACTATTCATATATATATATGATATCCTGCTTTAATCAGAGGCTTTATAGATATAAGCAGACTATAATAATTATAAGCCTCAGTCTGGATTGGCTAGGAAAGTCAGTAGAGGTTGTAATCAGTTGTCCGTCCACCAGGATAATTAGTTGTTCTCATGGGCTTCTCAAATGATCGGTCTGCTGCGTGTGGTTTTGTTTGGACCTAAAGAGCACATGTAGGGTGGAGAAGTTTACTTTACTGTCATTCAAATTGCCTTTTCTGTCTCTTTTGTTCAGTTTTTCTTCTCTTTAGTTTCTCGAATGTTCGACCTGTCACGATTCAGCCCAACAGAGGCTCTTTCAAACCTAGAAAGTTGACTGTGTAGACCAGGGGTCACCAATCACAGTCCTGGAGGGCCCGTTTCCCTGCAGGGTTTAGCTCCAACTTGCTTTAACACACCTGCCTGGGTGTTTCAAGTATACCTAGTAAGACCTTGATTAGCTTGTTCATGTGTGTTTGATTAGGGTTTGAGCTAAAATCTGAAGGACACCGGCCCTCCAGGAACAAGTTTGGTGACCACTGGTGTAGACCGTTTCTTTAAGGGACAGTGAAAAAAAAAAGAAAGTTCTGTCATCATTTGCTCTCCCTTTACTTGTCCAAAACCTGTTTAGGTTTTTGTCTTTTGTTGAATGCAATGGAGATATTTTGAAGAATGCTAAAAAGGGAGGTGTAGTTCGGCAGTGAAAGTTCAGACAGCAGCTGAAATCTCTCAGTAGTTCTTCAGCAAGCCTCTGCCCTTCCTCAGTGTAAATGAATATCAGCTGCTTCAGTCCAACATCTACATTAGCAGGAGGATGAAGATGAAACCAGGGTGAACATTTCAGCAAGACAGTGATCCAAAACACAGTCAAGGAGACTCTCAAATGCTTTCAGAGAAAGAAAATCAAGCTGTAGAATGGCCCAGCCAACCACCTGATATGAATCCAATGGAAAATACAAATTAAAGCTTAGCTTTGACAGATGAGACCCACAGAACCATCGAGATTTGGACACTGTTGAAGTCTGTGCAGCTCACACCTGAGCGGTGCATGTGAGAGGCGTCTTTAAAGGTGCAGTATGTAAGTTTGACACCTAGTGGTTGAACTAGGTATTGCACTCCTGGATCAAAATAGACGCAAGCGCGGGTTGCCAGATTGAAGACAGGAGCGAGTGATTTAAACTGTTCTAAATAAAAGCAACGACACACGATAGAGGGAGTATTCTCCATATTAAAAGGAGTTTTGGTTCTAACCCACACTTTGAATTGATATATTAGAAACGGCTTCTATTTCTCACAGCTCAACATGTGAAACCTTTGACAGTGATCACCTCAGGTAAACCTCATGTGTTTTATTCAGTGCTAAATGCTAACAATGTGAGTTTGAAGGGATTCTAAACCTTACCGTTTCATGTGTTCTGTGTTTCTGAAATGCTGTATTTACATTTCTGTCATGTTTCGTCCGGTGCAAACAACCCAATTGCTCATCACTGCGTATCTTGTCAAAAAGTGTGTTGTTAGGACACGCGGTTACAATGTAACCTGCTCACCTAATGTTTACGTTTGTAATATTAATGTCATTTGCTAATTAATAACCCCATGTGGAACTGAATCTGTCTCATTTTGACGTCTGATACTGTCTATTTCGGTCACAGACGCATGCTTTTATATCCTTTCTGAATGAATGAATGAATGAAATACAGTTTTTTACCAACAAGGCAACCCCGGGTGCTGACTTATAATTGGCTAAACTGGCATTGTGCAAGTCAGATCTGACTTCAGCATTGTTTTTCAGTTAAACAAATATGTTCACTTAGGATGTTTCTTAAATATCTGCACACATATTATGGTATTTTTATGCTTTAGAAGAGTCAAAAACACATACAGCGCCAACAAAGCCTTTTAAATAAAGTGTTAAATATGTTGCAGTAGTTCAGCGCTTTCTCCTTGTGTCATTTCATTGTTATTAAACACAACTAATTATTCACATTTTTTTGTTTTGTTTTATTTTTATGTTTGTATTGTTTAGGTTTTTACTAAAATCTGGGGTCCGTTCTTCGTACATGGATTACTCTGTTAGCTGGATTTGGTTATTGACAGTTTGACATGTTCCAGGATCGTTTCGTTCTTTAAAACTCATCCGAAAGTTGTTGTCATAGCAACACTTCTGGTAGCTCAAACCTGTTCGGAAGGAGGCTAATTTAATGTAAACAGGATTAAATCGGCTCATTTCAAGCAAAGGGAACACTGAAAAGTATGTGCTGAATGCTGAAATTTTTTTACAGTAGTAACCTTTAGGTTATATACACTTGGGGAAAAAATTTAAACAGTTTTAAAAAAGTTTATATATACACATTTATAAATTATAATAATTAATAATATTTGATGTTAAATAATTAATATTATTTATGTTTATATACAAATAGGTTTAAAATGTGTATATACAAATAAAACTTAGTAAATAAAAGTACAAAAACGAGGTGGTTTTCTCCAAGTGGATCAAAGGGGACATTTTTAATATGGATTTTTAGATACAAATGTGTACTATTTAAAGGTACCGATCCAGCTTTAGTTAAATTTCTGTATGATAATAGACATGCACAATATTACATTTTTTGTTTTGTTTGTTTTTTACAAAGGAATAATAATGTATGCAGTCATGCACATGTTTTGAAAGCTAATATGACGGTGATTTGATGCTTTGCAAAAGTTGCAGACGCCTTTACCGATTTCAAAATGCTTTTTTGATGCGAAATTAGTTTAAATTCCCTACACTGATTAAGAAACTAAAATAGGCCTCGGCTACTATAATAAAGAAAATCCACTCTAACTGTAAAACTAAATAAATTGCTAAATACAGTACTCTTGACACATGACAGTGTAAAGCCTGCGGCCCACAACAAATGAGGAAAGTTACTGTGTATCATATTTAACAACTGTTTATTATGAAGTTTATGTAATTTTGTTTGCATGGATAATTGAATATTAATCAGATGATGTCATCACGCTGCTGTGCCGTCAGCCAATCCTTGCATTGCTGATCATGATTTCGAGGATCGATAGATCTGTCCTTCACAACATACGCAGCGATCTCAGATCAGTTCATCCAGACATTTTAATCTAATTCGGGAACTTGTTTGAAAAACCAAATTACCCAGAAATCAGTTATCAAGATTAAAAGATCCAGGATCTGCCAAATCATCTTAGATCATTTAATAATCATTATTTAATTATTTAATTTCATGTGAACAGCCTCTTTGGAAATATTATTCCCAGGAAAAAAACACGGTGTTCAATACTACTTTCCCCTAATGAGTATAAAAAAAAAAAAAAAAGAATCACAAAATATGGTAAAACTGCTAATTTATGGCTATTTTTTACAGTGTGTTCTGAATAGTACTGTATTCGAGACATGAGTTGACAGAATGAAAGATTCTCTATTTCTCTTTCTTGTGGCGTCCCTTGTTGTGTGCAGTCTGTGGTTGTAGGAAATAACAGAGCGGTACAGATATATCTGTCCAGCGTTTGACATGAAGACTACATCCTTCTGTCTGAAATCTGCTCTCTCAGTGTTTCTGACTCAGAGTTTGACAAAAGCTCTCTGTCCTCCACTCCAAACGTCACACTCGGCTTTTCAGCATTGTTTTGTCTCTCAGTGAAAGTCACTTTTCTCTGGCTTTTTGTGAGAGCTGCTTGTCCAAACACTTTGAAGCTTTCTAAAGTGTTATTTTTGACAAGTTAGATCAAAATGGAAATCATGCTAAAATACAGCCGATCACTTGTTTCTCATAACAGAGTTTACTCGTATCTGACTGAAAGAAGAAAGCTTTTATGGACCCTTTTTGTTGGACATTTCTTCTTTGCAGTCTTTCTGTATGGAAGAATGAAGCTGTAGCATTTATGCCAACATAGGCTCATTCTGAAAACGTAGCCCTATATACATTTGTGGAGATCGCCAATTATGAAGCCAGAGGTATGTATGGCTGCATTTCGTCTTTAAAATGAATGCTAAAATGAAGAGCTAACCACAATGACGGGGTTCGAGTCCGTAGAACAAGGTTCCAGAAAGCAGAAAAGACAAAACATAAAATAAACAAGTAAATAACCGTGTGAGAATGTGGTAATCTGAAAACGTAGTAAAAATCAGGTGAGGGCTTTTCTTTTTCTGGACTGCTTTTGAAAACACTATCAGTTGGGTTTAGGGAAGTGGGTGCGTGCTGGTCAATCTGTGCTTTTAAAAACACTATTGGTTGATTTAGGGAAGGAGAATGGTGGGTCCAGTCGATCAGTCAGTCAGTCAGTCGACAGAGGCCTCTGGTGAATTTACGAGAGAACAGCAGGCGTGAATGGCACTCGCGAGAGAAATCTGAGATCTGACAAAGTGTACACAGCGGCCTCTAGTGGATTTGCGAAAAGAAAAAATGCAAAAAACATACCTCCTGGGATGTATTTGGCACTCTCCAGAAATGTATATAGGGGTACGTTTTTAGAATGAACCTGGGTTAGAATGGTCCGTCAAACAATCTTTCTGCTTCAAACCTCCCATCATGACAGATTTACAGCTGATTGGTTGAAATGAGGTGAATTATTAACAGTGAGGTATAGTAGCTTTATGCCACATCGTTTCATTTTCATACCACAAAAGAATAATAAAAAAGTCCATATACGTGTATATCCTCAAATATTGACAAGGAAAAGCAGCCAGTGTTATTCATTCATTCATTTTCCTTCTGCTTAGTCTCTTGCTTATCAGGGGTCACCACAGCAGAATGAACCTCCAACTTATCCAACATGTTTTATGTTTTACGCAGTGGATACCCTTCAAGCTGCAACCCAGTACTGGGAAACACCCAAACACTCTCGCATTCTCACACACACACACACACACACACACACACACACACACACACACACACACACTTACTACGGCCAACTGAGTTTCTTCAGTTCACCTATAACGCATGTGTTTGGACTGTGGGAGAAACCGGAGCAATAGGAAACCCACGCCAACACAGGGAGAACATGCAAACTCCACACAAAAATGCCAACTGGCGCAGCCGGGGCTTGATCAGTGACCTTCTTGCTGTGAGGCAACAGTGCTAACTACTGAGCCATTGCGCCGATGCAACCAGTATTAAGTTTTTGCTTTGTTTTGTATTTTTAAAGAGTGTGAAATAATTAATAAATACAGCATATTCTGGAAATACATAATACGATTTGGTGGAAAACTAAGAATTTGATGCACTGTTTTTTTATATAAAAAAACTGACTTTGTGTATTTTTCGATATAAATTCTTCTGTTTTTTGACCCTTCTAAAGCATAGAAATACAATAATATGTTTGCAGATATTTCAGAACATGCTAAGTAAACATTCTTGTTTATCTGAAAAACAATGCTGAAGTTAGATATTCTGCTTTGAAAAGTTAAGTGCCGGAAAGGCTGTCTTTGTTTTGGTTCTTTTAACCCGCCCAATGCCAGTTTAGCAAATTATATTTCAGCACCCCGAGTTGTCTTGCTGGAAAACAGCGTATTTTATTTATTCAGTCAGGAAGGCTCACAAAGCATGCATTCGTGACCGAAATGTGACCTCCGGTGGACAGTAGCAGACTCTGAAACGAGACACAGATTCAGAGTTCCACATGAGGTTATTAATTAGCAAATAATATAAATATTACGAGCGTAAACATTAGGTGAGCAGGTTACATTGTAACACAGTGTCCTAACAACACACTTTGTGACTAGATCTGCAGTGATGAGCAATTTTGCTTTTTGCACCAGACGAAACACGACAGAAATTTAAATTCAGCCTTTCAGAGGCAGAGAATATGCACTCACTCACGAAATAATAAGGTTTATAATCTAATTAATACTGATTAAACCTCCTTAACATTATTAAATGTAGATGCTGAATCACTGATATGTGTTGGTTTGCATTATTTCAGCGTTCTAAAGTTCCATTTCAGACAGTTTGTTTTAGTTTCCAGATCTGAGGTGAACTATCTGCTGCAGCTTTCAGTATATGGCAATAAATGTCCTGTAAAATGGCATTCAAACTCACATTATTAGCATTTAGCACTGAATAAAGCATATGAGATGTACCTGAGATGATCATTGTGAGTTTTCTGTTGTTCAGCTGCAAGAAATAGAAGCCCTTTCTAATATATTAATTTCAGGTGTTGGTTAGGACAAAATCTATATGAAAATATTCCTTCTATCGTGTGCCATTGCTTTCATTTAGAACACAACTTAAATCAGCCTTTAGGCTTGGTAGTCAGGCATGCTCCTGTTGATGATGATCAATCTGGCAACTTGCGCTGTGTTTTGAACCAGGCGTGCAATACCTAGTCCAACCACTGGGTGTCAAACTTACTTATTGCGCATTTAAGTAATTACCAATTATATTATACAATTGTATTTAAATGACCCAATACAGAATTTTAAAGAGCCCCTATTATGGGTTTTTGAAAATGATGTTCCATGTAGTGTGTAACACAGCTCTTAGTGAAGTGAAATATCCAGCTAAAGCTTAAATCTGAAAGTGGACAGTTTTAAAACTATTGATTCATCTATAAAAGAGTCGACTCATAGTGGTTTAAATAAATTGTCTTGATAACGAGTCTTCAGCCGTTTCGGCTTGACGTCGTTACGAAACAATGGTTGAATGAAAATTCAAACCGGCCCCGCCCACTAACACAGCAGCAAGACGCTCATGAAGACGCTGTGTTTACCTGGATATTATTGGAAGTGTGAGGGAAAGGAGTCGTTTAGAAATCTGCACGCTTATAATGGGCCATTTATCACTACACAGCTCATGCATTAGTTTTTTCCTCCATCTTGTAATGGACAGACAAGACACCAGGGGTGCAGGCAAAATAAGGACAAATTATTAGTTACACTGGCAGGCTGCTGAACGATGGGCTTCGGGCTGGTGAGCAGCACTGAAAAGGCTTGCGAATGGAGAGCGGGAGCCCGCAGAGATAGCTTGTCAGAGGACAGAGGATGCTACAACCTCCCGGCTGGGGATGTGATCATTTAGAAAAGCAGAGTACAGGTAAGCACTTAGAACATATAGCAGTTCATGGACAAGGTGCCACAGCAATGATTGCAAATAGAAATGATCTACATGTTGTGTTACTAGTAGCCGTGTGTACTGTATCAGGTTAACTCTTTATATTCTCATTGCGTCTAATGCCATGTTGTAAACGCGACGCGTGCTGCTTTTGTTTACACTTTGTTTTTATTTAAATGCTTTCGTGAGCTCCACTGCCATTTGTCGTTGCTATGACCACCGTTAGCTGATCCTGCACACGTGCAGCGGTCAAGGTTCAGAATAGTTCAGCTTTTGCTGCTGTGTGGAATAAAAGTGAATGTGTGTCATACATGTGCTAGTGTTTAACTGCACTGCTTTCGGCGCTGATGTGTCTGAATAACACTGTTGAGAACCGGGTACTGTTTACTGTGGTGTTAGTAAGTTTACTTTGAAGCGTGTTTCGGGCGTCCGCTGCAATCGGATCCTATACCAATGTTGGCGACCCGCGGGCTTGATATACCGGGCTGGGCATTTTACTGTCTCGCGCTGAACGCTGTCGACCAATCGCAACAGGCTGTCATCGGTCCAATCAGCGCAGATTAGCTTCGCGCTAAGCAGGGGTTTGGGAACAAATGAATCCCTGAACGATTCATATGGGAGTCGCTGGGATAATTAGGTAAAAATAAATGTATATTATAAGACCATGAACGTGTTTTTTGACCTTGCATGCATATCAGTATATTGGAGACCCATAAAACCGAAATATGACCCTTTTCAATGTGTAATAGGGGCTCTTTAATACTTTATAAAATCCTTATAAATCTCTAAAAGACAGAATAAATAAATAATTTGAGTTCAAACAGGGCCTATTAGCATTGTTCCAATTTTAATATGAAAAGAACCTAACATTAATGCATTTTATTTATTGCATTTGACTTATTGCATAAATATAGGTGACTTTACGTACATAGCATATTAAACAAAAATGTCTACTTTAAAGTTTTAGATGTTTTATTAAATAAAAGATCGAAATATTCACCTATAGCAGATATAATTATGTAAACATCTAAAGCAGAATACGGAAACGGTTCATTAACAGATATTTTTTACAGCGTATATGAGAAAAAACACCCTAACTCTTAAAGCTGTATTACACATTACTTGTTTTGCTGAATGTAATTTGCCTAAACTGACCTTTAAAAGGCACAAGCGTTCAGTCAGATGCTCCTCCTCCTGGGTGTTTTTGGCCAGAATAAAGCTCACCTCACACATTTTATTTTGGCTGTGACCTCTTGGATATGGTCAGGGGTCAGCTTGACCAGACGCTGGTGACCTCAGTGGGAGTTGAAAGAGAGCAAAGGTGTGACTTCCTCTCTGACTTCCTGTTAGCTGGCCATTTCAGACACTAGACGTCTTTGTTTAGCTTCTCATTAGCAGGAGGAAGCCAGAAAGACACCGTTCAGATTGAGAATAATGTACGGTCATTGTTCAGTGAGGGATTCTACAGTAAATAGTATGCATACTTCTTAGTGCCCAGATGACCTATTACATTTGAGGGAATAGAACAGAGCGCACTGTGTATATGCATATACAGTTGGTCAGAATTATTAGCCCTCTTGAATATTTTTCTGTTTAATGAAAATATTTTTTTTCAACACATTTCTAAATATAATAGTTTTAATAACTCATTTCCAATAAGTGATTTCTTTTATCTTTGCCATGATGACAGCACATGATATTAGACTAGATATTTTTCAAGACACTAGTATTCAGCTTAAAGTGACATTTAAAGGCTTAACTAGGTTAATTAGGCAAGTTAGAGTAATTAGGCACGTCATTGTATAACAGTGGATTGTTCAGTAGACAATCGAAAAATATTGCTTAAGGGGCCTAATAATATTAACCTTAAAGGGCACCTATGGTGAAAAATCTACTTTTCAAGCTGTTTGGACAGACATATGTGTAGGTATAGTGTATAGACGAGGGGTGGGCAAACTCGGTCCTGGAGGGCCGGTGTCCTGCATAGTTTAGCTCCAACTCTAATCAAAAACACCTAAACATGCTAATCAGTGTCTTCAAGATCACTAGAAATCTATAAGAACATGTGTTTGATTAGAGTTGGAGCTAAACTGTGCAGGACACCGGCCCTCCAGGACTGAGTTTGCCCACCCCTGGTATACTGTCATATTGAGGTGATATAAACACACCCAGTCCTTTTTTTTCAATTTAACAACATAAAAACGATGGACCAATTGGAGCGATTTTGAGACCAACCGCAACTTGACGTAGGAGTGCGGTCCCCCCGCCCACCGAATTGATTGACAGCTGCATATTAACATGTCTCCGTAGTAACGTTTATAATCCTATCAACAAGACAGGACATGCACAAAGCAACCGGGAATAAAAGGTCTGTTCAGTTTAGGATCATCAATCATCATCAAATGTGATCAAGAGTGAGTTTGACAAGTTTAAAATGTTTTAAAACAGTGCATGTGTGTAATGAATTACAGCCATTTACTTCAGCTTTACTTCATCAGCACAGCCGCGTGTCAGAACAATTATAAAAGACGACGCTTTAATCTCGGTTTGTGGGCGTTAAATCGGATTTATTTTGTACATTAACATAACAGATATCCATACAGCAGTGGAGATTAACCTGTATCCTGTCACATTTGATAGTCAAACTTGTTCTGCACTCTCGGTAGCATCTCGGGTGTACAGTTTGGATAGCTGCAGTTATTCCTTCTTTTAGTTCCTCAATGTTAGCTGGTAGAGTTGGTTGAAACACCATATCTTTAACATACCCCCATAGAAATAAATTACAGGGGTTGAGGTCAGGGCTTAGAGGCCAGTGATGAAGTGCTCTGACACAAGCGGCCTAGCGGCTGATCTATTGCTTAGGGTACCTTTCATTCAAATAGGCACGGACAGATAAGTGCCAATGAGGTGGTGCCCCATCCTGCTGGAATATGAATTGGCGTGCTGCTGCTTCCAGTTGAGGGAACAGCCAATTGATTGTCGTTGAACAGTCATTGATTCACTTAAAAGCACAAAAAAATAGCTTTTTGTTGAGCAGTCACAATCTTTGCATTAACAACAGAAATGAAGCTTATATGGGCCAACAGAACTCATGGCAACCAAATGAAACTTCAGAGCTTCCTTAAATCGACGACAGAAAGGGTTTAGCTCAGGGTTGCCCAAAGTCGGTCCTGGAGGGCCAGTGTCCTGCAGATTTAAGCTCTAACTTGCCTTATACACCTACAAGGATGTTTTTAGAAAGCCTAGCAAGAGCTTGATTAACTAGCCCAGGTGTGTCTGGTTGGGGTTGGAACTAAACTTTGCTGGACACTGGCCCTCCAGGACCGACTTTGGGCACCCCTGGTTTAGCTCTTCCTTACTACTTTGCAGAGTTCTCGAATTTTAAAGTTGTGTTTTCTTTTTGAATCACTCTGTATTATAAATATAAAGAGAAAATGCATCCCATAATGCAGTGCTTTTTAGTATTACTGTTTAGAATGTATTATTGATGTCTAAAATTTTTATTATTATAGTTGTTGTTACTCAACATTGTGTCAAATAAGTCCAATGTTGAGAATTTTTTTTCAATTTAATTTCAATTCCATTTTTAACCCAATGGTTGTCCATATTTGACATTGGATCAAAAGAACCCAGCATTTTAAGTGTGATGTGCATTAGGATTTTTTCATACATAATTGTGTGCAAAGTGCAGACTTGTATTTAAAATATTGAATTACTTATTCCTATAATTACATTTCATAACATTTTAAAATGGGCAGCATGGTGGCGCAGTGGGTAGCACAATTGCCTCACAGCAAGAAAGTCACTGATTTGAGTCCCGGCTAGGTCAGTTGACATTTCTGTGTGGAGTTCGCATGTTCTCCTCATGTTGGCGTGGGTTTCCTCTGGGTGCTCAGGTTTCCCTCCCCCAGTCCAAAGACATGCGCTATAGGTGAATTAAATAAGCTAAATTGTCTGTAGTGTATGAGTGTGAATGAGTGCATATAGATGTTTCCCAGTTATGGGTTGCAGCTGCAAGGGCATCTGCTGCGTAAAACATATGCTGGATAAGTTGGCGGTTCATTCCACTGTGGTGACCCTCGATTAATAAAGGGACTAAGCCAAAAAGAAAATGAATGAACATTTTTAAATAATAATAGCAAATATTTAAATATTGATTAAATTAATATTTACTAATAATACAAAATAGATGCTGTTAAGGTCTTGTCACAGCAACTGAATGTATATTGGTTGCAAAAATACTGTAATATAGTAGTAATAGTACTTTAGCAATGTAAAAAAACAACAACTCGTATGTAGTATTACATTCTGAAGAGTGCAAATAGATGCAAAACAATCACAGATCATCACATTAACATCAATCCTTTAAATCATTTATGAACAATTAAAGAAAGAAAATAGTTCTACAATAAACAAGGGGCTGTAGGAATGAATGTAATGTATTCTGTGTAAAGCGTGTCATGATAATACACTGGAGACAAGTTATACTGTATTATTAACTGTATTATTATTGAGCTCTACTAATTAGTTTTTGTTCCTCTGAAGGTTTACAGTGAAAACCATTTAGGTTTCATTTGCCAGGTTTTTAATCTAAAGTGAATCTCAGTGGCGTATTGAGACTTTATGAAGGTTTTTATGAATCTCTCTCATCCTCGTTGCTGAAAGTGTCAGTCAAATGACTTGTAAAGGAGCTGTTAAGCTGATCATTTGGTTTTTCACCATGCTAACCCTCTTTTCTTCTCTTTGAAGAATCACATATGATCTTGCTGCAGTTGGAAAATATTCACTTCATTTGCATTATCTGGAATGTCAATGACTTTACTGTCAATAGAGTGCATTCGTGTCACTATTTTGGTCTTTGATGTTTATTATTGATTGATTAATTGATTGATAAGTGGATTTTAAAACGTCACCTTAAACTTCTTTCTTTAGCATAGTCATTTAAAATAAGTTGAAATGTGTAACAGATGGTAAAAAAGCAACTGCTCTTTATTAACTTTTAAGAGCTTTAACCTTTTAATATCAACCTAAGAGCTCACAACTAGTTGTCTTTAAAGGGATGGTCCACTATGATATACTATTTTAAACTTTAATGTATGTGTTATGTAGCTGTGTGAACATACACAACACTTCTGAATGTAATATGCAAAAGACATTGACTTTTACAGAGTTAGCTTAGCAAAACCTGCAGCGAACGAATTTGGGGACTACAAAATTTGCTTCAGGTTACATGCATTCATCTCGCGCACATACTCTGCGCAGCAAAGGGGCGTGGCCAGAGGCACTGTAATGTTAAAGCAGAGAAAGCTAAAATGCCGTCCAAAGCTGCTATTATCACAGAGTTTCTTCTGTTTCTGTGTTTGGGCTTCCAAAGGACACGATACAAAGAGAGAAGTGCTTACAGTTTAATTTTAATTATGTTCCAAAGAATTAAAGCTTTCAGAAAGCTTTCAGAATCTCTCAGTTTAGTGCTGGATTTGGCTAAAAACTCCTCAAAAGAGCAGCTCCAACCATAATAGCAGAAGCTGTGGATTGTGATTTACAACCTGTAAGTGTTTTATTTGTAATTGATCCACTACAGGCACAGTTTCTAGAGTTAACGGTTTGTTGTAGCAAGGACGTAAACAAAGATGTAAACAACGGGAAATGCTATTAGGCACCACTTACAATTTAGCTCTAAATTCATATTTATCAGTCAAACCGCTGTAAACGGCCCTAGTCTCCACCAGCGCTTCAGTGTCTCTCTATGCAGACGTTTTCAGTGTCTCTTTATGCGGCCGCTTTCCCTGCTTTCTACATCTCAAACAATCAACTCGCAAAAGATATGTGGACGTTTCATATTACTTACTCATGCTTATTCTGAATATATGTGAAAGACACTTGTCAGATTTGATTTTAGAGAGCAGGCGTGAGGTTCAGCTGTGTGCTCTTCATTTTTCTGTCTGATTTAGGCTGCTAACAGCTGCTCTGACTGGACTGTTTACACAGCGCTAAAGCACGTGCTTGTGTGATACACCATTGTGTATCTACAATAGTAATGTTTGTTTCTTATTAATGTATCTATTTATTTATTTATTTATTTATTTATTTATTTATTTATTTATTTATTTATTTATTTATTTATTTATTTATATATATACTGTTAAAAGTCATTTATTATCACTACTAATGACTGTGTTTGAAACTAAATAACATCAGCCGTTGAGAAAGCATAAGCTGTGGGTTACCATGGCGATACTCGTTGTGTTTACTTCAGATGCTACTAAGCTGCGCCTGGGGAAAGACACTGAAGTCTCAATGTGATTTTGTTTCTCCTGATAAAATCAGGTATGTTTCATAAAAAAAGTGAAAATGTTTATTATAATTAATGTAAAATAACATGCGAGTACACGTTTCCTATGTGTTATAAAGTGAATAGCTTATTTACAGTTGCTAATTGAGTAGAGTGATTCGGATGAAAGTACCGGTAAAATGACAGTTGGTCCGAGTTATGTTTGTTATAACTGACTCCCCAGTAAATAATATGTATTTTGCTCAGTATGTGATAATTGAACAGAAAATGACTTATTATTTGTATATATTGGTTATATTTGTTATTGTGTAAAAGTTTATGAGAGTAACATTGGTAATTGGTGTCAAGTGTAACTGTTACAATTTAAATGATACAAATTACACACGCATGATTGTGCTGTGAGTTTAGTAGTTTTATGGTAAATTGTCGTTTATAGAGAAAGAAAAAGGAAAAAGATGGTTGACAGAATTTAAAGTGTATTCTGTGTCCTACTGATAAATATACAGAAGGAATAATATCTATACGTGTTAATGAGAGTACAGAGTGTATAAGCATGTGACGAATTCATTGTTGTGAAAAAAGAGAAAAACTATACAAACCAAGAGAACAAAACTGTATGTTTGGTTAAATGAAACATAATTTGTGAAGATATTTTTGCATTACATGATTTGTGAGGATATGTTGCTATAATATGACTGTTAATAAACAGATGCTACTAAGCTGCGCCTGGGGAAAGACACTGAAGTCTCAATGTGATTTTGTTTCTCCTGATAATTCAGTCACTTTTAATCTGCCTACAAGTTCTGCGGCCGGGACCCGTAACACTTGTAGGGGAGTGATGTGGTGATGTGGAGCCGATCCATGAATCACAGCTCATTATGTTAGCTGACCAATCAGAGCCTCTTGACGGCGGGCCTTTCAGAGGAACTAGGAAATATGACAGTGGTTTTCATGTTAGCTGAGTAGCTGTATGTAAGTAAGATATATTGAAAAAGAAAGTGATTTTCTACAAATGAAGCATGAGCACACATTACTTTGCATCTTATAAACACAACAAAGCCTTAAAAATATACTCTTTGCCACCCTTTTAAAGTTTTATTAGGTGTTGCTAAAAATATATTTTTTATATATATAGTTATTATAGTTTTTTCTTCCGTAATCCAACTTTTGCGCACTGTATGAAACAATAGAGAAATATAAAACTATTAATTTAAAGTAGATACATTGTATTTTTAGTGCATTAAGCATATTTTAAGTGCATGCTTCAAATATTGCAATGCACACAATATTGTGGGTGACCGATAAGAGATCAAATGAGGACAAAGTGTTGGTGCGCGTCTTGCTGGTGCATCTGTGATCAAGACAGGAAGTCTTTGTGATGATTAAGAGGCACAGTATCCAGACTAATGTCAGCAAACCACCAATAAGAACCACCACATCTAACAGAAGTAACTGTGGATGCAAGATGAAGCTGTTTAAAAGGGATGTGCAGGTGCTAACCCCGATCCAAAAAACAAAACCACAGCTGCCCTCAAAACACCTCAACTCTCCTGTTTCTGTGGTCTGAAGCTCCACAGGGTCAATGTACACTACCTGACACTAGTCTTGTCTTCAATCATGGTTTAGGGTTACATTCAGTATGGGGGCGTGCGAGAGGTCTGCAGAGTGGATGGCAACATCAACAGCCTGAGGTATCAAGACATTTGTGCTGCCCATTACATTACAAACCACAGGAGAGGGCAAATTCTTCAGCAGGATAGCGCTCCTCATACTTCAGCCTCCACATCAAAGTTCCTGAAAGCAAAGAAAGTCAATGTGCTTCAGGATTGGCCAGCCCAGTCACCAGACATGAACATTATTGAGCATGTCTGGGGTAAGATGGAGGCACTGAAGATAAATCCAAAGATTCTTTATAAATTCTGCGAGTCCTGCTGGATTGCTTTCTTTGCCATTCCAGATGACTATTAATAAGTGATTTGAGTCATTGCAGAGATGTATGGATGCAGTCCTCCAAGCTCATGATGGAGTCAGACACAATATTCATTCTGTTTTCACTGCAACATGACTTTGTATTCTATACTAGACATTATTTCTGTTCAGTGACAAGACTTTTGTCTAGGTAAAGTCAGACCTTACTGTCCTAATGAAATAATTTAAAATCAAGGCATGATCATATTTTATTTTGGTTAAATAAGCGTAATCTAGAGGCCTTTGCCTTTCATATAAGACACTTCT
>CAIGQZ010032409.1:2849529-2866035 GCA_903798205.1 Danio tinwini
ACACACACACACACACACACACACACACACACACACACACACACACATTATATGTATACATTTATATTCAGGATATTTATGCATTGAGAAAGTTCTGATTTTATAACTCTATATGGCCAGAGGACATCCAGCTAATAAAAGTTTGCATTTTAATAGATGTTTTATTTATTTATGCATTGATTTATTTATCAATAATTTTATTATATACTATTCTTTAATTAATTAATTAATTAATTTACTTATGCATTTATTTATTATATATTT
The DNA here is from genome assembly GCA_903798205.1 of Danio tinwini. Lineage (NCBI taxonomy): Eukaryota > Metazoa > Chordata > Actinopteri > Cypriniformes > Danionidae > Danio > Danio tinwini. The sequence goes on from CAIGQZ010032409.1 coordinate 2,849,794, forward strand.
ATGTATTGATATATGGATTTATGCATTTTTTTCCATTTTATTTTTATTTAGAGTGAGAGTTTGCTAAAAATATTGTTGATTTATTTATATAAACATGCCCATATCATGTTTTAACTTTCAGTTGATATGTTATTTATTTGTCACTTACTTGCACTCACCACTTTATTAGGTACCTTACTAGTACCGGGTTGGACCCCTTTTGCCTTTAGAACTGCCTTAGAATCTTTCGTGGCACAGATTCAGCAAGGTACTGGAAATAATCCTCAGAGATTTTGCTCCATATTGACATGATAGCATCACACAGTTGCTGCAGATTTGTCGGCTGCACATCCATGATGTGAATTTCCCCTTCCACCACATAATAAAAGGTGCTCTATTGGATTGAGAACTGGTGACTGTGGAGGCCATTTGAGTACAGTGAGCTCATTGTCATGTTCAAGGAACCAGTCTGAGATGATTCACACTTAAAGACATGGTGCGTTATCCTGCTGGAAGTAGCCATCAGAAGATGGGTACACTGTGGTCATAAAGGAATGGACATGGTCAGCAACAATACTCAGGTAGGCTGTGGAGTGTGCCAAGAAAATATCCTCCACACCGTTACACCACCACCACCACCAGCCTGAACCGTTGATACAAGGCAGGATGGCTCCGTGCTTTCATGTTATGGACTCCAAATTCTGACTTTACCATCCGAATATCGCTGCAGAAATGGAAACTCGTCAGACCAGGCAATGTTTTTTCCAATCTTCTATTGTCCAAATTTGGTGAGCCTGTGTGAATTGTAGCCTCAGTTTCCTGTTCTTAGCTGACAGGAGTGGCACCCGGTGTGGTCTTCTGCTGCTGTAACCCATCTGCCTCAAGGTTGGACGTGTTGTGTGTTCAGAGATGCTCTTTTGCAGACCTCAGACCTAACGAGTGGTTATTTGAGTTACTGTTGCCTTTCTATCAGCTGGAACCAGTCTGACCATTCTCCTCTGACCTCTGGCATCAACAAGGCATTTGCGCCCACAACTGCCGCTCACTGGATATTTTCTCTTTTTCAGACCATTCTTTGTAAACCCTAGAGATGGTTGTGCGTGAAAATCCCAGTAGATCAGCAGTTTCTGAAATACTCAGACCAGCCCGTCTGGCAACAACAACCATGCCACGTCCAAAGTCACTTAAATCCCCTTTCTTCCCCATTCTGATGCTCGGTTTGAACTGCAGCAGATCGTCTTGACCATGTCTACATACCTAAATGCATTGAGTTGCTGTCATGTGATTGGCTGATTAGAAATTTGCATTAATGAGCAGTTGGACAGGTTTATAAAAGGTTTATCTTGGAGATGCAAAATATACCTAGAATTCTATAATCACCAATATACAAAAAAAGAATACAAAAATATAATAATAGTAATAGGGGCGTCATGGTGGCGCAGTGGGTAGCGTGATCGCCTCACAGCAAGAAGGTCACTGGTCCCAGCCCCGGCTGGGTCAGTTGGCATTTCTGTGTGAAGTTTGCATGTTTTCACTGTGTTCGTGTGGGTTTCCTCCGGGTACTCTGGTTTCCCCCACAGTCCAAATCTATGCGCTGTAGGGGAGTTGAATAAGCTAAATTGGCTGTAATATATATGTGTGATTGAGTGTGTATGGGTGTTTCCCAGTGTTGGATTGTGGCTGGAAGGGCATTTGCTGCGTAAAACATATGCTGGATAAGTTGGCAGTTCATTCCGCTGTGGTGACCCCAGATTAAAAGAGGGACTGAGCCGAAAAGAAAATGAATGAATGAATAATAATAATATTATTTATAAAGCATCATCATCATTATTCTTCTTCTTTTTAATATAATAATAATTATTATTATTATTAACAACAATACTGCTTCTACTACTACTAATATTAATAATACATTATTAATTAAATTTAACCAATAATAATACAAATGTAAAAAGCATATATTATAAATGTAATTTTTATGCAAACTTTGTTGTTTTGTTTTGCATTTATTCATTTCATGTTTCAGTCTAATGGTTTACTTCTGGACATAGAAAATGATGACAAAATAAATGCATTAAAAAGAGAAATATTAATAAGAATGTATTATGTGTCCAGCATGAATGCATTCTAGTATTTTCTTCTTGATTAGATGCGGTCAGCAGAAGGTTTCCTGGAACACCTCTTCATTGTCAGTGTTCTAGATGAGTTGTTTTCCCTCTTGTTTTTCTTCCTCTGATTTATATTCTCGGGCTGTTTATTTGTGTGCATCTCAGATCTGCTGTTGGACTTCAGACTGAGTTAATACCTGTTTGTGCTCCAGAGACCAGGCTCATGCATTTTAATCACACATGTGCATTTATTCTCTTGCACCTGAAGCCACAACTATGGCTAGGATTTGGATGGAAATACAGGAGTGTGTGTTGTATATATTTAGGTTTGACAAGGGATATTCAGATTTCATTAATTAGTAGAAGTGACAACTAATTTGACATCATATTTTTACAATTTAGATGAACTGGCCCTTTAAGATGAACAAATCAGCTGTTGTGTAGGACATATAAAAGCAATCAGGTGTGATGTGGAATGGGAATAAATAATTATGAATAATAATAATAAATAATACATCTAAATAGAAATATTATAATAATAATAGTAATAGTAAATAATAATAAAAGTAAATGCATATCATATAAATGAAGAATGAATTGACTTTTCATAGCAAAAGAAACGGACTGTGAATGTGAAATGTGGTGTTTGTGTTGTTTGCATTGCACCGCAGGAGACTACAGATGGCAGTGTAAATCAGCACTGAATATTTCATTCTTGCTGCATTTCAATATTTTAGTATCCAAGGACAGCACATTGAGGCAGCTTGATTTATTTTACTGTGATACAAACATAAAAATTAACTAATCCAAAAAATATTTACATACACATTTCATAAGCCACACATCAAACAGCTGGATATGTATGCATTGAGAAAAGCGAAACGTTATGATTTCATGTTAACACAAACAACCTCTTTATATGACCGGAGGACATCAGGCTCAGATGTTTGTTTGTTTGTTTGTTTGTTTGTTTGTTTGTTTGTTTGTTTATTTATTTATTTAATTATTTATTTAATTGATTTAAAATAATAGTCTGTTAATTTCATGGTTAATTTATTTATATAAACATGCTCGTATCACATTTTTAAATTGCACCGTTATAGCATTGTTAATATTTAGATTATTTCCTGTATTAATTAGTTCATTTTAGTTTGTTGTAGTTTTGTTATTTTGATTCATGACCTGAAGACTTCCAAACCAGATTTAATATTATGCATTTGTTTGCAAGATGTTGGTTTGTTTTTTTCATCAATCTACATATCCATTCACACACGCATCCATCCGACCACACACCCATCCATTCATCCATCCATCCATCCACACACGCATCCATCCGACCACACACCCATCCATTCATCCATCCATCCACACACGCATCCATCCGACCACACACCCATCCATTCATCCATTAATTCCACACACGCATCCATCCGACCACACACCCATCCAATCATCCATCCATCCACACACGCATCCATCCGACCACACACCCATTCATTTATCCATCCATCCACACACGCATCCATCCGACCACACACCCATCCATTCGTCCATTAATTCCACACACGCATCCATCCGACCACACACCCATCCAATCATCCATCCATCCATACACACATCCATCCTACCATCTATACATCCATCTATTTACACATCCATACACACATCCATCCACACATCCATCCATCCATTTACACATCCATCCACACATCCATCCATACATCCATCCATCCATCCACACATCCAATCATCCACACGTCCATCCATCCACACATCCATCCATACATCCATCCATCCACATAGCCATCCATCCATTCACACATCCACCCTTCCATCCATCCATCCATCCATCCATCCATCCATCCATCTATACACCCACCCATACATCCATCCACACATCAATCCATCCATCCACACATCCACCCATTTATCCATCCATACATACATCCATCAACCTATCCATACATCCATCTATCCATGCATTCACACATCCATCCACACAACCACCCACCCATCCATCCACACATCCACCTATCCATTCACACATCCACCCATCCATCCATCCATCCATCCATCCACACATCCATCCATCCACACATCAATCCATTAACACATCAATCCATCCACACATCAATCCATCCACACATCAATCCACCCACCCATCCACCCACACATCAATCCATCCACCCATCCATCCATCCATCCATTTTTTGTTTAATTATTATAGTACTACCTAAAATGTTAAATTAACTGCAATATAATTTTTAAAACTGCATCACGGTAGTGAGTGGGTAGCATGATTGCCTCACAGCAAGAAGGTCGCTGGTTTGAGACCCAGCTGGGTCAGTTGGCGTTTCTGTGTGGAGTGTGCATGTTCTCCCTGCGTTCGCATGGGTTTCCTCCAGATGCTCCAGTTTCCCCCACAGTCCAAACACATGTGGTATAGGTGAACTGAATAAACAAAATTTTACAAGATTTTTTTCAGCACATTTCTAAACATAACATTTTTTATAACTCATTTCTAATAACTGATTTCTTTTATCTTTGCCATGATGACAGTAAATAACATTTTTAATAGTAATACATAATAGTATTCAGCTTGAAGTGCCATTTAAATATGGTGGACGAAACCTAAAAAACGCAAATAAATGAGTAAATAAATCCATAAATACCTGCATAAATAAAACAATAAGTAAATAAATATTTTTTAGCTCAACATGCTAATGAGAGACTGTCTGTCAATCATCTGAAGGCGGTCTTTACACCTTCATTGGTTGATAAATATTTATATTAATACAAATATATTTATATATTTGAACCTAGGATTCAGGAGGAGCAATGCGGTTTCCATCCAGGCCGCGGTACACTTGATCAGCTCTATACCCTCACCAGGGTGCTCGAGGGTTCATGGGAGTATGCCCAACCAGCCCACATGTGTTTCGTGGACTTGGAGAAGGCGTGACCGTGTCCCTCGTGGCATTCTGTAGAGGGTGCCCTGGGAGTATGGGGTCAGAGGCGCTCTGTTCTTACAGGGACGAGATGGCCCTTAACAGAGTAGAAGTCTGGTTTGCATTGCCAGCAATAAGTCAGACTTGTCTCCAGTGCATGTTGGACTTCGGCAGGGCTGCCCTTTGTCACCAATTCTGTTCATAATTTTTATGGACAGAATTTCAAGGCGCAGCCTTGGGCTGGAGGGGGTCCGGTTCGGAGACCACAGGATTTTATCTCTGTTATTCACAGACGATGTTGTTCTGTTGGCTTCATCGAACATGGACCTTAGCATGCACTGGCGCGGTTTGCTACCGACTGTGACGCGGCTGGGATGATGCGACTATGTCTCTCGGCTGGCCTGGGAATGCCTCTGGATCACCCCGGAGGAGCTGGAAGAAGTGTCTGGGGAGAGGGAATTCTGGGGTTCTCTTCTAAGACTGCTGTTTCCGCAACCCGGCCCCGGAAATAAGTTGAAAATGAAAGAATAAATTTAATTATTTTATTATTTGCATATATATTTATTTATTGTTTTATTTATGCAGGGATTTATGGATTTATTTATATATTTGAGTATTTATTTATTTATAATTTTTGCAGGTTTTGTCCTCCATATATAAAGGCATAGCTAGGTTAATTAGGGTAAGTAGGCAAGTCATTGTATAACAAAACAAATATTCCTTAAGGGGGCTAATAATATTGACCTTAGGGGTTTAAAAAAACTGCTTTTATTCTAGCCGAAATAAAACATACGACTTTCTACAGAAGAAAAAATATTATAGGAAATACTGTGGAAAAATTCATTGCTCAGTTAAACATCATTTGGGAAATACTTGAAAAAAAAATCACAGGAGGGCTAATTACTGTATCATATAGTTCCTATTAAGAAAAACAGTACACTAAGAAAGTGCATAGCAGCATCATTTATCATTTGATGTTGATGAATTGAGGATGTTGAGCTCAGATAAACACAGGTTTGAGGTCAGAGTTCAGCAGGTGTGGAGCTCTGCTGGATTTATACACACTGTTTCCTCCATGACCTTATTTAGTCAGATCTCGCTCAGGCCTCCAGGTCTTTGATCTCTGCAGGTCCTCCATCATAAACAGAGGAACATGCTTAAATCTACAGGCTTTACTGGGCTGGAGATTCTGTCTTTTATTAGCTCGACTGAAAATATGCTGCTTCTTTAATTCAATTCAATTCATCTTTATTTGTATAGCGCTTATACAATGTAGATTGTGTCAAAGCAGCTTCACATGGAAGTTTATAGTGAATTGAAACAGTGTCAGTTCAGTTTTCAGTGTTTAAGTTCAGTTCAGTTTAGCTCAGTTCAGTGTGGTTTAATAATCACTACTGAGAGTCCAAACACTGAGGAGCAATTCCTTCTTTAGGATGGCACAAGCTTTTAGTGTCAGATGTGAAGAGTATTGCCTTTCATATCAAACATGAGGCTATTTTATGCAGTATTTTGGTCCAGACTGCTGTGTGTTTTGTGTGTTTGACATAATGCTGTGACTAAATGAAATGCAAATTCACTCTGTACTCTGCATTGTTGTGTGTTTCTGGACATATGTGGATTGATCAGCTGCCATTGTTTCCCCCCCAAAATCGTAAACTTGTATTACTGTTTAGAATAAAGCTCAGTTATTCAATATTTTGTATTTTATTGTATATTAACTTTTGCACAACTGTTCAGAGAATTCGATTTAGTTTGGTTGTGGGGCGCTGTAAGATTTTACATTTTTGTTTATTTTTGTTTTAGTTTAGCTTTTTTGTTTTTTGCTTATAACTTTGGTTTTTGTTTTGTTTTTTAGTTTTGCATTTTGTTTTTAGTTTTGTTTTTAGTTTAGTTTTGTCTTTTTTTTGTTTTGTTTTGTATTTTAGTTTTTTTGTTTTATTTTTGTTTTAGTTCATTTTTTTGTTTGTTAATTTTTTTGTGTTTTGCTTTTGTTTTTGTGTTTTTTTTACTTTGTTTTGTTTTGTTGTTTTGTTGTTTTTTGTTAGTTTAGTTTTATTTTTTGTTTAGTTTTTTTGTTTTGTTGTTGTTTTTTTGTTTAGTTTTTTCTTAGTTTTTTTGTTTAGTTTTTGTGCTTTTTTTTGTTGTTTTAAGTTTTTAATTTTGTGTTTTGTTTAATTTAGTGTTTTGCTGTTTAGTTTTTTTGTTTTGTTTTTTGTTTTTATTTTATTTTATTATTTGCTTTTTTTTGTTCTGTTTTTGTGTTTTTGATTTTTTTGTAAAAAATTGTTTATTGTTTTATTTGTTTTTATTTTTGGTTTTGTTTTGCTTTGTTGTTTTGTTTTTGTCTTTACCTTTTTTAAAAATAATTTTATATTTGTTTATTTACATTATTATAATGTTTTTTGAACATCAATTTAGCATATTAGCATGACACTGAGGACTTCAGTAATGAGCTGAAAATGCAGTTTTGCTGCACAGAAATAAATGAAAAATAATAATAATAATTTGATTATTTATTTTGCCATAACTTTACTGTATGCACATATATTAAATTTGTCGACCCCAACCTTTTGAACATAGTATAATTTTTCATCTTCTCCCCTCCAGTAAGCTGACTTTTTACTTATCAATGCAAAAAATTCCTAGCATAGTTTTTTGCCTTTAAATAGCAAAAATGAGGCTCTTGTTTAAAAAAAGCACAGGCTGTTTTCTTAATAAATGTATGCATTGGGAGTGTATGTAGAGGCAGATGTGAATCCAAAAACACTCTCTGCATCAGAGACGGATCTGAGAATTAAACTCTGCTGTTTCCGCCTCTAGTTTACATTCCCAGAGCTGTGAGAGAGTGTTACTGCAGCTGACACCAGCAGCTTGAGTCTGTCCACTCTTTACGCTCACATCATTCAGACACTGTTTTCTCTGAGATCTGCTACTAAAGAGCCTTCTTGATGATCTTTCTTTCTCTCTCTCTGTTCTGAAGGATTGGTTAGAAAGCCCAAATATGTGGAGAGTCCTCGTGTTCCTGGAGATGTGTGTGCAGTGTCACTAAAGAAGGTGCCCGATTCTGCTGCTGCTGGTGAGTGGAAACACGTGCTGGGTTTAGAGATGTGTATGTGTGTGTGTGTGTTAGCAGAGTTAGTAGAATTTTGTTGTAGATGTCATAGTTCCAGATTATTCCAACAGCATAATATTAATAATAAAAACAATTCAAAAATATTAACAATGACATAAATAATAATACTTTTTCTGTTATTATTACTATTATTATTATTATTATCGTTGTTATTAAACTATGCTTATGTCACCTAGTTATTCAAATATTATTTTATATTTAATAATAATAACAATAATAATAATTATTATAATAATTATTATTACTATTATTATGCTGTTGTTATTATTATTGTTATTGTTATTATTATTAAAGTATATTATAACTAGTTATAATAATAATAATAAAATAATAATAATAATCATATAAATAATAATTTCCCTGTTGTTGTTGTTATTATTATTATTATTATTTTATTTTATTTTATTTTTTAATTATTATTATTATTTTATTAATATTGAAATATACTTGACACTAGTTAGTCAATTATTATTTTAAATTAAATAATAATAATAATAATATTAATAATAATTAATATTGTTATTATGCTGTTGTTATTATTATTATTATTATTATTTGATTTTATAACCTTTTATATTTAATAATAATAATAATAATAATAACAACAATATTAATAATTAATATTATTAGTAATAGTAGTAATAATAAATAAATAATTTTAGTTACTATATATTTACAGTTGAAGTCAAAATTATTATTATTGGAATTATTTTGATTTATTTTTCAAATATTTCAAACTGTTATCCAACTGTTATTTTTTAAATAATAAAACTTTCACATGAGGGTCTATAATTTCGACATTCTAGTTGCATTGGTTACTGTTGTGGTTGTTTTTCAAAACATCTTTTTCAAAGCATCTAAATAGTCATATATTTTATATCATAGATATTTACATTAGATGTCGCTTACGCTATTTTTGTCTATTGGAAGGTATGCGTCAATAGAGCCGCCATTTTAGTACAAGGTAGCTCTCCTTTGAAATGAATGTGGGACCAAAGTGCAGTGGCGGACTGGCCATTTAGAGCCAGAGATATATAAGCATACATACATATCTATGATCTGGAGTTTTCCCGGTGGTTAGTATGCAAATATTTATTTAAATTGTGAAAATTATAATTTAACATCACTTTTCAATATTGATGGATGAGTGACTGCATCTGCATTGTCGACAAAGAGCATGTGTTTGTGTGCATGTATTATCCTCCCTACCTGTTAAATTTGATCTAATCCCTGTCCTGAAACGCACCTCCTCTCCTGCTTTCACTTCTAATGCTAACGAAGGGAGCGATCCGTTTGTGAATGAATCTCCGTTATGAACGTCTCGTTCATTTAGCCAACAATATTACAAGTTTCTAGCACCGCAGCATCCTGTTGTCATATTTTATTTACGTTGTTTGCTGATTTTATTCAACAAAACTAGCATGAGCCTAGTATTTAGTGCAAGTTAGTCCTACTTTGCCTTATGGTCAGGGCAGTAAGTGACTGTATTATCATCAATGACGTTACTTGATGAGCACAAAAGTTTGTAACATACAAAAACGTATAAAATATGAAATTTTACCTATACATTTTCTGCTTTTATTTTTAGTTTTCTTTGTTTGCTTATTGCTACACCTGTATACAGCGCTAAAGTCCAGCATCTTCACATTGGCTTTATGGCCTTTTTTTACTGAGTGGTTTGGTTCGGTACGCTTTTATGAACCGTACCGTACCACTTTTTCGGTACCCTTACCAAACACGGGTACCAAAAGGTGGAGCTACACACGCAGCTGAACGCTGATTGGTTACAGAGAAACGTCACAAGCTCTTGGAGCTAGCCAGAATGAAAACAAAGGAACCGCCATGTTTATAATACACAGCCGAGACATTACATCGTAATACTATATGCATATAATAACTAGCCATGGATGACCTGAGCTTAAACAAACCTTGTCATTGTCTTGATGTACAGCCACAAAGCCAAGAAGAACAAAATCTGCCGTGTCCTGTTGTTATTTTACGAGGCCGTCTAAAAGCGGCCATTTTTTGTGTCCAGGGAGCTCGCGATCGCGTCTATATTTGATTTAAGGAACTTCTTGAGCTGATGCTAATAACGTGTGTGTGATTATTGAAGTGTCTCCGACATCCGATCCTTTCAGAAACAGACAAATGCAAGAGTGAAGTGCAAAAAAACAAAGGAGATACCCGACAATACACAGGAGCAAATTGTTTCAGCAACCTAAATCATGAACAAACGGACATGTTTATCATCGCCTTTTAGACTATTATGAACTCTGAATGACTGAATTACTCTCTAACAAAGGCTACATGTGCTGCTGAAGATTACAGACACAGATGAGAGGTTTGCTCCGACTGTGGGCTATGTTGCGTGTTGTTTTTGAACTCAAATAAGGACTAAATGTATGCTGTGTGTAGTTTTTCTGTAATTGGTATAATATCAGAGACTTTAAATGGCGTCACACACCGGATGCGCTGCTCAGTGCTGCGACACGGCGCGCACATGACAGTTGAAAGTATCGCACACCAGACGCGCACATTTACATGCTATTTAAAACTAAACTAATCAGATGGCGCTCTGTGGCACGACAGAAATATAAACAGTGCCCTGAGTCGTGGCTGGGCGCTGCGGACAGCCGCCGACAGCCGCTGAGTTGCAGCCCTGGTGTGTGTAGCCTGATAGAAACTTATGTTTAGAATTCTGCTATTCGTAGCGCTGTGCGTCGCCGAGCGGCGCTTCTGGTGTGCGACCTGCTTACAGACGTTACAGTAGGCTATTTCGCAATGTCATTGATCTGCAGTTATAATCAACTCATGTTCATAGAAAGGTTAATGAACATTTACACACAAGTATTTATGTGTATAAAGAATCTGTTTTGTGAGAAGTGGTTCTCTTATGATATGTGAACAACCTGTACAGCATTACTTTGACATTTCCTCGAGCAAGAATGGCGTTGACTGAAACTTTCTGTCGTACACCACACCCATTAAAAGGATACCCATGATAGTGAAAACGCAAGCCTGGTAAAGGTGACCCGTACCATACCGTACTGTACCAGTCAGTGGAAATGGTCATTGATTGACCAAGATGGCGGCGCGTACACATCGCGAGGCTCGGCGTCTCTCCAGTTTCTGCAATTTTGCAGTATTTTTCCTGCTCATTTCGGGTCTGTTCGTGCAGAACAGTAATGCCTTTACATCGTACACCCAACAGGAGATCTTGGATATTGGTTTGTGCATTTCGGACAGTTTTATCAGCAATCTACGACTCATCCCAGAGATCGCCAGGACACCCGAGGCTGAGCGCTCTGTCCGGCCGGGCAGAAGTGCTCGGAGACGGCGACGCGAACGTAAACAAAGGCGGGGGAAGCGTGGCGGGCTAAGAGCTAAGCTAAAGCTAACACCACACCGGCTCTCTTTACCCAGCATCTTCCTCGCCAATGTACGGTCCCTGGTGAACAAAATGGATGAGATTAGACTGCGCATCAACCACAGCAAAAGATTATGGAACTGTAATGTCATGATTTTCACAAAAACATGGCTAAACAGCGGGATACCAGACAACGCTGTATCTTTAACTGAGCATCAGACATTCCGAGCAGACAGAGCGGCGGATGACTCCGGTAAGACCCGAGGCGGAGGATTATGCATTTATATTAACAAAGCGTGGTGCACAAACTCTGTCATCGTTGGGAGACATTGCTCTGTTAACCTGGAATTTCTGATGGTCAAATGCAGACCGTTTTATCTGCCACGGGAGTTCACCTCCACCTTTATAATCGCTGCTTATATTCCACCCGATGCTGATGCAAAGCTTGCTACGAATGAACTTCATGCAGCCATCAGCAAACAACAGACTGCTCACCTGGAGGCTGCTTTTATTGTTGCGGGGGATTTTAATCACTCAAACTTAAAGACAGTGCTCCCCAAATTCCATCAAAACATTTTCTGTCACACACGGGCAAACAAGACTTTGGACCAGGTATACACAAACATGGCTGAAGCCTATGCTGTTACCCCCCTCCCCCACCTGGGTCAATCAGATCACCTTTCTTTGTTCCTCACCCCCCGATACTCACCCCTCATCAACCGTGTGAAGCCATCAGTGAGGACCATCAAAGTGTGGCCAGCGGGGGTAGACTCCACACTCCAGGACAGGTTTCAACACACAGACTGGAGTATGTTTGCTTCCCAGGCCACATGTGGCTCTCACACAGACATTAACAGCTACACTTCCTCTGTTCTGGAATACATCAACACCACCATTGACAGTGTAACAACCCAGAAACAGATCACCACATACCCAAATCAAAAGCCATGGATGAACAAGGAGGTGCGCCTCCTGCTGAAGGCACGCAACACTGCCTTCAGATCAGGGGATGCACAGGCCTACAGCACTTCCAGGGCTAATCTGAAGAGGGGCATCAAAAAGGCCAAGCACTGCTACAAGCTAAAGCTAGAGGAGCACTTTTCCAACTCTGATCCTCGGCGCATGTGGCAGGGCATACAGGCCATCAGCAACTACAAACCCAGCCATTCCACACCCACAGCCACAAATGTCTCCTTCCTGAACGAGCTTAATGACTTTTATGCCCGCTTTGAAAGAGACAATAATGAACCCTACATCAGGATCACTTCCTCAACCGACCACTCACCCATTACACTCACCTCCTCAGAAGTCTACACCGCACTGAGTCGGATCAATGTGCGTAAGGCTGCTGGACCAGATGGTATTCCTGGGCGTGTCCTCAAAGCATGTGCAGAACAGCTCGCTGGGGTATTCACAGACATTTTCAACCTGTCCCTTAACCTAGCAGCTGTGCCAACATGCTTTAAAACCACCTCTATTGTGCCAGTGCCGAAACACTCCAGCCCAACATGCCTGAATGACTACCGCCCGGTAGCACTCACACCCATCATCATGAAGTGCTTCGAGCGGTTGGTCCTGGCACATCTGAAAGACTCTCTGCCATCCACACTGGACCCACATCAGTTTGCCTACCGTGGCAACAGGAGCACAGAAGATGCAGTCTCCATAGCGCTGCACTCTGTACTCACACACCTGGACAATAAAAACACATACGCACGAATGCTGTTTGTTGACTTCAGCTCAGCATTCAACACTGTCATACCCTCTAAGTTAATGATCAAACTTAGAGACCTGGATATAGACACGTCTCTCTGTAACTGGGTTATGGACTTTCTGACTAACAGACCTCAGAATGTTAGATCAGACCACATTTGCTCCACCACCATCACACTCAACACTGGTGTACCACAGGGCTGTGTGCTGAGCCCTTTCCTCTACTCCCTTTTCACCATCGACTGTAGGCCTGTGAACAGATCCAACGCCATCATCAAATTTGCAGATGACACCACAGTGATTGGTCTAATCAGCAACAATGATGAGACTGCCTACAGGGAGGAGATACAGCATCTGGCCACGTGGTGCACCAACAATAATCTGCTCCTTAACACCGACAAGACCAAGGAGCTCATTGTGGACTTCAGGAAGGGACGAACAGACTCACATGATCCCATCTACATCAATGAGATGGCCGTCGAGCCTGTATCATCCTTCAAGTTCCTGGGGACCCACATCTCCAAGGACCTTTCCTGGACCACCAACACCTCCAGCCTGGTCAAGAAGGCTCACCAGCGCCTATTTTTCTTAAGGCAACTTAAGAAGAACCAGCTGTCATCAGCCGTCTTGGTGAACTTCTACCGCTGCACAATAGAAAGCATCCTGACGAACTGTCTCACAGTCTGGTATGGAAGCTGCTCTGTTGCGGAGCGTAAGGCACTGCAGCGGGTGGTGAAAACTGCCCAACGCATCACAGGGACCACTCTGCCAGCCATAGAGGACATCCAGAGGAAACACTGTCTGCGCCGAGCACGCAGTATTCTTAAAGATTCCTCTCACCCTGCTCACAGACTGTTTTCTCTCCTGCCTTCTGGCAGGCGCTTCAGGCTCCCCCGGACAAAAACCAGCAGACTAAAGAACAGCTTCTTCCCCAGAGCTGTCTCCCTCTTGAACTCTGCTCCCCACTGACTTTTTGCCCCCCTAATACACCCCACTCTCCTCTCCTCATAACTCAGACTCATCATAATCACTGCACTACTTAACATTTGCACATTTAAAAATTGCACATATTCATTGCACTGATTCATTTATTTGAACTGTACATACCTACTGCACATGTACATTTGTAAATTATGTACACATCCACTGTACATATACATTTGTAATTGTTTATCTATCTGCACACTTCTGATTATTAATAGCAACCTGTACATTTATCCATCTATTGTAAATCTCTGTTCATAGCTGACACAACCTGTATATAATGTTCATAGTACATCCATTTGTAAATATCACCATAATTTTTCTATAACTGCACTTTATAACTTATACCTGTATCCTGCACTTGCTGCTATTGCACTCCTGGTTAGACCTAAACTGCATTTCGTTTCCTTGTACTTGTACATGTGTGATGACAATCAAGTTGAATCTAATCTAATCTAATCTAATTAGTCTTGACTAGTGCTGCTTATGCCTAGTTCACACTACAGGATTTTAAGCCTGATTTGAGCCCGATTTGGAAGTTAACGAGCTCGCCGACAGATCGGGCTGTGATCGGGGAAAAATCTGCAGGTGCACGACGCTCGGCAGTCTTTGTGTGAACTACTAAACAACGCGTCAAAGAGGCTCGTTGAAGCGTCGCCAACACCTCGCAGACGAAAATCCAATATTTAGCATGCTGAATATTCCAGAGCAGTCGGCCGACTCGACCCCACGTGTGGTCAGATGTAGTGACGAGCTGCAGCCAATGAGAGAGCATATCAGCATGAGCTGAATGGCCGTGTGTTCAGGAGCTGAACAGAAACGTCTGTGATTGGCCAGAATGGTCATCGATGCACTCGCTTCATTCTGTGTTAACACGGACACGAGAGTAGGCTATATTAACAGTGGAACTAGAATTCTGTAACTATTAAAATTACCATAATGGTCATTCTGACCTTTCTCACATCATATTTACATTCAAAACTTCTGTTGAGATATTAAAATTAAGCTTTGAATGTCTGTCATCATATTTTATGACAGCTTTACCCTAAAAATATTCTCTTTTTTTGGTAATACAGCCTATAAATATGTAGTTAAGATACTAGAACATGCAAAGGTCTGAGCCTCGCTTTCATTTTCACTTTTAAACGAGCTATTTCGCGGCACAGAATATGCTGTTGTGAAATATATATCTGAAGTAAATTTATGTTTTTGCTATCAGAAAGTTTTGTTTATTTTAGCAGGAAGTTGCTAGGCAAAAATACATGCATATATAAAGTCACAGCGAAAAGAAGCAGACACGCATGCAGTCATTTTGACCAATATGGTAATTAAAGGTAGACATGCTCAGTTCTGACTGGTTTGGCATTAAAAAAAATAACAATGTTAGAAAGAAATCCACAGATATTTAGAAATCGTCAGGGTGTTGTAGATATGTTCGTTTGATTTCAAAGAGTTATAAAATTACAAAAATAAAAAACACTGTGCATCTTTCCACTTAAACTTTGCAGATGAGTGATTGATCCGCTGATGCATATGTTATTGTGTGTGTGTGCATGCATTTGTGTGTTTGGTTATATGTTTGTGTGCATTTGGGTATGAGTGTTGGTGTATGAGTGTTGGTGTATGTGTGTGTGTGTGTGTGTGTGTGTGTGTGTGTGTGTGTGTGTGTGTGTGTATGTTAATGTGTGTGTGTGTGCGTACATGTATTTTTGCGTTTAGGTGCATGTGTGTGCGTGCATGTATGTTTGTGTTTGGGTGTGTGTGTGTGTGCGTGCATGTGTGTGTTTGTGCCCGTGCTTGTATGTGTTCATGTTTGGGTGCGTGTGTTTATGTTTGGGTGTGTGTGTGCGTGCATGCATGTTTGTGTGTGTGTGTGTGTGTGTGTGTGTGTGTGTTGGTGTATGTTAATGTGTGTGTGCCCATGCATGTATTTTTGTGTTTAGGTGCGTGTGTGTGTGTGTGCATGCGTGTTTGTGTTTTGGTGTGTGTGTGTGTGTGTGTGTGTGTGTG
>CAIGQZ010032409.1:2871828-2899312 GCA_903798205.1 Danio tinwini
TCTGTCTGTCTGTCTGTCTGTCTGTCTGTCTGTCTGTCTGTCTGTCTCACTGTCTGTCTTGTCTGTCTGTCTGTCTCTCTGTCTCTGTACTTCTGTCTGTCTGTCTCTCTGCCCTTCTGTCTGTCTGTCTGTCTCTCTGCCCTTCTGTCTGTCTGTCTGTCCTTCTGTCTGTCCTTCTGTTTGTCCTTCTGTCTGTCCTTCTGTCTGTCTGTCTGTCTGTCCTTCTGTCTCTCTGTCTGTCTGCCTCTGTCCTTCTGTCTCTGTCTGTCTCTCTGTCCTTCTGTCTTTCTGTCTGTCCTTCTGTCTCTGTCTGTTTGTCTGTCTGTCTCTCTGCCCGTCTGTCTGTCTGTCTGTCCTTCTGTCTGTCCTTCTGTCTGTCGGTCTGTCTGTCTGTCTGTCCGTCCTTCTGTCTCTATCTGTCTGCCTCTGTCCTTCTGTCTCTGTCTGTCTCTCTGTCCTTCTCTCTGTCTGTCTGTCCTTCTGTCTTTCTGTCTGTCCTTCTGACTCTGTCTGTCTGTCTGTCTGTCTGTCTCTCTGTCTTTCTGTCTGTCTGTCCATTCGTATCTCTGTTTGTGTCTCTGTCCGTCTGTCTGTCTGTCTACCTATCATTTGTCTCTGTCTCTCTGTCTGTCTGTCTGTCCTTCTGTCCACCTTTCTGTCTGTTGGTCTGTCTTTCTGTTTCGGTGTAGCTGTATGTCAGTTTTGTGAATCTATCTGTCTGTCTCAATGTCTTTTCATCTTTCCTCTTGTCTTTTTCTGTCTCTCTTACATTTAGCTTTTTTCAGTCAGTTGTTTTTCCTTCTGTTTTTGTCTGTCTGTCATCTGTCTATTTTTTTCCTGTCTATTTTTCATTTTCCTGTCTGTCTGTCTGTCTGTCTGTCTGTCTGTCTGTCTGTCTGTTTGTCCGTTTGTCTGTCCGTCTGTTTGTCCGTCTGTCTGTCCGTCTATCATTGTCTGTCTGTCTCTCTGTCTGTCTGTCTATCATTGTCTCTCTGTCCGTCCGTCCATCTGTCTTTGTCTGTCCTTTTGTCCATCCATCCATCGGTATCTGTCTCTATTTGTCTCTCTGTCCTTCTGTCTATCTGTCTGTCTGTCTCTCTGGCCCTAAAGTCTATCTGTCCACCTGTCTGTCTGTTGGTCTGTCTTTCTGGTTATCGTTTTTCAGTAAATTTTTTTGTCTGTTTTTCGGTCTGTTTTTGTCTTTTGTCTGTCAGTTTTTTTCCTATTGTCTATTTTTTTCATGTTCCTGTCTGTCTGTCTGTCTGTCTGTTTGTCTGTCTGTCTGTCTGTCTGTCTTTTCTTCTCTTTCTTTCTGTTCCCTGTCTACCTGTTTGTCTGTATTTTCATTTATCTGGTTTTCTTTCTTTTTCTGGTTACTTTTCATACTTGTCTATCTTTTCATCTGTCTGTTTGTCCTTTCATCTGTCTGTTTTTCTGTGGATTTTCTGTCTGCTTTTGTCTGTCTGTCTTGTCATTTGTGTCTATCTTTTCATTTGTCTGTATGTCTTCATTTGTCTTCCGTTTGTCAATCTTTCTGTCTATCTTTCTCTCTCTGTCTGGCCCTCGGTCTGTTTGTCTGTCTCTGTGCCTGTCTGACTCTCTGTCTGACTGTCTTTTTATTGCTCTATCTTTTCACATGTCTTTTTCTGTCTGTCTTACATCTGTTTTTTTTGTCTGTTTTTCCGTCTGTTTTTGTCTGTCATCTGTCTGTTTTTTACCTAGTGTTTGTTTTTTCATTTTCCTGTCTCTCTGTCTTCTGTATCTTTTGGTTCCCTGTCTGCCTATTTGTCTGTCTTTTAATTTATCTGGTTGTCTGTCTTTCTGTCTCACTTTTCATACTTGTCTATCATTTCATTTGTCTGTTTGTCCTTCCATCCGTCTGTTTTTTTTTCTGTCTGCTTTTGTCTGTCTTATCATCTGTGTCTATCTTCTGTCTGTCTGTCTGCCTCTCTCTGTCTGGCCCTTGGTCTGTCTCTCTGCCTGTCTGACTCTGTCTGTCTTTTCATCTGTCTATTCATCTGTCTATTATTTTCTGTCTGCTCACATCGGTCTAAGTTTATGTCTGTTTTTCCATCTGTTTTGTCTGTCTGTCATCTGTCTGCTTTTTTTACTGGTGTCTATTTTTAAAATTTCCTGTCTGTCTGTCTGTCTGTCTGTCTGTCTGTCTGTCTGTCATCTTTCTGTTTTTTCCTGTCTCTATTTTTTTCACGTTCCTGTCTGTCTGTCTTTTTCTTCTCTATCTTTCTGTCCCTGTCTGTCTGCCTGTTTGTTTGTCTTTTCATTTATTTGGTTTTCTGTTTTTTTCTGTCTCACTTTTCATACTTGTTTCATTTGTCTGTTCGTTCTTGCATTTGTCTATTTGTCTTTTTATCTGTCTGTTTGTCTTATGTCTTCATTTGTCTATTTCAGTCTGTCATTCTGTCTGTCTCTCTTTCTTGTGTGTCTGCCTCCTGTCTGTCATTATTTTTTTCTGTCGGTTTGTCAGTCTGTTTGCATATCTACATTTGTTCTTTCCATTAATCCCCATGTTTTTTCATCTACATTCTATCTCCCTGCTTTTCTGTCTTTTTCTCTTTCCTGTTTTCTTTTCTAAGCATAATATTGGCATAGCATCCGCTCCTCTTGTTTATGTTTGTGAACGCTAATCAGTGGTTCATGTGAAGTCGTGTGCATTTGATCACAGACACACAAATATACACATACACATACACACACACACACAGACACCCAGGTTGTCTTGACCTTGGCTTGTGTTCTTGTCCTGCTCTGAAAGAAAATTTGTCTCTCTTTGATTGGCTCATACCCTTGTGGAAAATTAATTTAATCTCAGTAAAAGTGTCTCTTGTGTGGTCTGCTCTCACATCTGTACACTTCTGAGTAGAAAATTCACTTTGAGAAGGTACACCATCAAAAACACCCAACGAAGGACATTAAGGCTATTTACAGAATCGCGATTGCCTCTCGAGATCTCCAGCTCAGACCCCCGAGGCTTTAGGTGATGCTTTAACATGTGGTTTATCATTGAAACTGCAGTCTTTTTCTTCAAATATCTGACACTGGCTCTTTGATGTCAGAGTTTGGCAAGAGCTACAGACGTTTGGTGGTTATGAAGTTCCCAGTGCACTGCAAAAAATATCTGTTAATGAAATTTTTTCAGATTTTGTGCTTTTTTCCCCATTTATTTACTGTTGTGAATTGCATTATGGGATGTTGATCTCTGCTCTGTTGAATTTTGATGCTGAAAATTAAACTTTACAGTTTAACGAAGTAAATGTTATTGACATTTTAGTAGCTTGAAATAATAGAATGTAGAAGAAATAATATCTAGAGAAATAAGTCTGTAAAATAGCAGAAAATGTGCTGGCAGTTTATTACAATGTATTTGTAGCGTCATATACAACACCAACCCAGAAAATATATCACTGCACACTATTAAAAATCACAATAAAAGTCACTTTTTCTAACTTTTCAAGATTAAAAGTTGTTGGAAGACAGATTAATGTCCTACAATGCAATTTGTAAGAATAAATAAAAAATATAAACATAAATCACAAAATATAGAAAGCTTCAAATTTATGGATATTTTTAGTGTATGCATGCATGCATTTTTATTTTTATTTTTTGCATTGAACTGATTATTTAGCCAGTGAAACTGACTGTCAGATTTATTTTAGCACTTTAAACTCTGTGTTTGCATTAGGGCTGGACGATATGGCAAAAATTTATATCACAATATATTTCTTAATTTCGGTCGATACGATATAATTCCAATATCGATATGGACAATATTTAAAAGACAGAAAAAAAACTGCCAAGAACACACACAAAGGATGTCTGTACCTACAAAAAGTTTGCAAACTGAATTTGCCAAGTCTATAATACCTCCAGGTTTTTATAACTTAAAAAAATATATGTTCACTTTTTATTTGTATTTAGCCTTTACAAACAATATTTGCAATAGAAAAAGAGTTGTTTGAGTATATTCATAGTTCTGGTTGCTTTTCATCTTAAACGTGCTTTAAGGGTTCTATCTGTCTATTTATATTTGTGTATAATTACCTAAATAAATTAAAAGGTTTAACATAAAACTATTTCTTATATATTTTATATAGTCTATTTATATAGACTAATATTTTATTGAGTATATGCAAGGATCAGGTTTATATGTATGTGCTTGTGTTAATGCAGGAGTATATGCAAGGATCCAGCATGCATCAAGTTTATATGTAGGCTATATGCGCAAGCTTCATACCTTTTTTGAACATTCAATAGTATAGGTGTATATGCGAGTAGTTTATAGGTGTATATGCACGTGTTGATAAGTGAAGTTTGTTTTAAATCCTATAGGATACACGGCGGAGGTGGATGGTGGTGATTGTAAGGTGACAGGTTGGCTTAACTTTTATGATGACTCATCTTTTGACTCTCAGTATGTTTTATCAGGAGAAACTGCTTCAAATGGTGAAACAGATCTGATGCGTCCCCGCTGCTAGTCAGCAACACTCTCCAGCATATTTTGCAGGGCACTGAAACTATAAGTTCATCTGAACTTAAAAAGCCAAACCACTTCCACACCACTGCATTAGTCTTTCCTCTGTTATCAACTATTTTGTCTGCATTCTTGTGGAAGCTTGTTCATTCACATCTGTATTCAGGGCAGGGCCGGCGAGTCCATAGAGGCGACCTAGGCAGCCGCCTATAGGGCGGCAAAATAGTGAGGGCAGTGTCCGCGAACCCCCCGGGTCCTCACTTTCATCTGTGGAGCCCACCCTCTCTCTCCCGGACCTCACTTTCATCCGCGAACCGGTCACTTTCTTTTTAACTTTCGGGTTAAGGGCGGTGTAATCGCCGTTCGCCCTGAGCGCCAGTTCAGCTTGCTCCGGCCCTGCTTTAGGGCACTCATTTTGTAGCTAAAACTTTCTGCAACGGAGCTTAACCAACTGCTGTGCTGTGCGCTGGCAGCGTGTCTGTGATGCACATCATCATGCAAGTGACATCACGCTCTTTCTGACGGCTGAGCACTGAACCTCATTCAGTGACAAGTGATACAATGTATACGATCATATCTTAATAATAATTATATATATATATATATATATATATATATATATATATATATATATATGCAAATTTATAATGAAATACCGGAAATGGGTTTAAAAATCATATCACCGTTATTGAAAAAAATCTATCGCGATATATATTGATATCGAATTATTGTCCAGCCCTAGTTTGCATGTTTTTGTTTTTTGCATTAAATTGATTTAGCAAATGAAACTTAACAGGCCACAATAGCTTAAGCACATACAACTCAGACGCATACATTTGTTTTGCTTTAAATTGCACGTTTACGTCCATGTTGAAATGGTTTGAAATCACAATGCAAAATGGCTGAATCTGAATGGTGTGCAGTCACTCACTTAAACTGTTACAAATGTTCATGAACGTCACTTTTTCTAACTTTTCAAGGTTAAAAGTTGGTGGAAGAAAGATCAAGGTCACATAATGCAATTCAAAGCATAAATAAACTGGGGAAACTGGTAAAAAAACATTAATTAAAATATGGAAAACTGCTAATTTACAGATATTTTTGCAGTGTGTTTTAGGGTGTACTTACACTTGGCTATACAAATCATGCTCAGGCAAATTTGACCCACATTTCCCATTTCGTTTTGAAAAGTGCTCCGAATTGGGCCTAGGTGTGCTTCGGGTTGGTCGGTCCTGGCCCAGTTGGAAGAGGTGTGCCAGAGCGTGGTTTCGTTGGGCTTAGGTGCGGTACACTTATAGTGTGAGTGCAAAGTGCACCTGAGCGAGAAACTGAAGACCTGACGTCACTTTTAAGAGACTGTTTCATATGGATTTATTAATCATTCTTACTTTTCAATGAACGCAAACTGTCATAGTTTATTAAAGATGCAAACCCCTCGCTGCACGTCAGCTGCACATTCAAACCTCCTAATACCTGCAGCACGAGGATCAGGGCTTAACCTCATTTTACTGATCCCCCTTCTCCACCACTCTCCTCCCCTTGTCTACTGTTCACTTTCACTTTCTTTCGAAACTCCCCAACCCTCTCCACTTTCGTCCGCGGCAAGCCCCCCCACTCTGTCACTCACATTAGCACCTGGGCTAGTGCGATTACACCCTTAGGTGTCATTCACAACGAACACGCTTTTACGTTCCAAACGCTTTAACGTTGTTGTGCACTTTTTTATGTCAATAGGCAACGAGTGAATCATCTGGGTGTTGTGTGAGAGTGTTGCTGTCGATGTTGTTATAATTGTGATGTTTAATAATATTGTGATATTCAAGATTTGTGAGTCATACAGTTTAAAACCGTTAACCACAAGTCTGTCCTCCATCTTCAAAAGTATTTGTAGTCATCTTGACAACCCAAAACACTGCCTTCACCGAAAACCCCACCTCTGCTTTCATTTAATTGAAGAATAAAAGCGACTGATGTAATGTGCTTTTACCGCTCAGGGTCCTGTGCATGGCGCATAAGCAGCACGCAAAACACTGGTGGCTGTTAGTAAATCATTCAAAAAAGGTGCCTGTCAATGCAAAAAGCGCGTTTGGTGTGATCTGCCCCTTCGAACTGTTTAAAAATGGTCTCCATGTATACACTGGAGAATGTTCATGACTTAAAGGAACACTTTATTTATATAAGAAAATGTACATTTTTACTCTGTTTACTCAGTTGAGTTTTACCATTTCTGAATCCATTCAGCTGATCTTCTGGTCTGGTGGGTGCACTTTTAGCTTAGCATAAATCATGGAATCAGATTAGACCATTAGCATCTCAATCAAAGATTAAAAAAAAAAAAAAAAAAAAAGAATTTCTTAAAATGAGCCTTTCCCTCTGGTGTGCTCTTTTAATAAAGTTTTATAGTTAAACTGGTAAAAATAAGTCCTGATAGATCACATCAGAAAGGAAAAAATAACTCTAAATGCAAATAATACCAAACAATATAATAGTTTATAGTTACTATAGCAACATAAATAGACTTATCGGCTTTCAAAGCAGTTTAAAACTGTGCGCTGATTCAGTGTCTGCCAATAGCCTGAAACCATTGGCATTCATGCCTTTTTTTTATCTTTTTTTTTCTTAGATTATGTCATCAGTGCATGATGTTGAGCCAATGCATTTCACATTAATATTATTCAATTTGATTCTTTTGTGTATGACATTTAATTCCCTTAAAGAACAGTTAAGATGTTTACTTATTCAAACCGTGTGGTACTTATTTATATGTACAATGACTTTGAAAACACACTGTATCTATTCTGAACATTCACCTGCGTGTCGTGTAGTTATTAATTCATGATCCTGCCATCAATTATTATCCCACATAGTGCATTAACTAAGCTGAGAATGTTGCTATTTTAAATTAAAAAAACTTTTTCTGCTAATTTTGTTTTGGCCAAATATGCTGGTGACTGGAATAGTTAATTTTAGGCTTTGTTAGCAGGGCTGTGATCTTGAACACTCATCAAGAAGACGTGTAAAAACACCAATTTTCAAATATTTCACCAGAATAAAAAAATCTAGGTTGACTTTTTTGATAGGCTTAGTTAAAAGATGTTTTATATTAATCCTGCAAATATATCAAATAGTGTTAAATGAAGGATTTGTTTAAAATCCATTCAGCATTCAGAATAGCTTACATTGACTGTAGTAATAAACACAAATCAAGCTAATACACTAGTATTTTAGTATTTTAAGTTTGAGAAGGCAAAGAAAAACTAGTTGTTTAATGGGAGAAATTAAGTCAACAAATCATGTGGAACTAGTTTCTAAATAAATATTAGTTATAATAATTATATTAATAATACAATTATTATACTAATAATACTAATAATATATTACTATAGTGTTCTATATACACTGACCGGCCACTTTATTAAGTACACCTTACTTCACCTTCAGAGCTGCCTTAATGCTTCATGGTATAGATTCAACAAGGTACTGGAAATATTCCTCTCAGATTTTGCTCCATATTGACATGATAGCATCACACAGTTGCTGCAGATTTGTTGGCTGCACATCCATAATGCAAATCTCACGTTCCACCACATCCCAAAGGTACTCTATTGGATTGATGTCTAGTGTCTAGCTCATTGTCATGTTCAAGAAACCAGTCTGAGATGATTCAAGCTTAAAGACACGTTATCCTGCTGGAAGTAGCCATCAGAAGATGGGTACACTGTTGTCATAAAGGAATGGACATGGTCAGCAACAATACTCAGGTAGGCTGTGCTGCTGACACGATGCTCAATTGATACTAATGGGCCCAAAGTGTGCCAAGAAAATATCCCCCACACCAATACACCACCACCGCCAGCCTGAACCGTTGATACAAGGCAGGATGGATCCATGCTTTCATGTTGTTGACGCCAAATTCTGACCCTACCATCCAAATGTTGCAAGAGAAATCGAGACTCATCAGACCAGGCAATGTTTCTCCAATCTTCTATTGTGCAATTTTGGTGAGCCTGTGTGAATTGTAGCCTCAGTTTCCTGTTCTTAGCTGAGAGGAGTGGCACCCGGTGTGGTCTTCTGCTGTTGTAGCCCATCTGTCTCAAGGTTGAACATGTTGTGTGTTCAGAGATGCTTTTCTGCAGACCTCGGTTGTAATGAGCGGTTATTTGAGTTACTGTTGCCTTTATATCAGCTGGAACCAGTCTGGCCATTCTCCTCTGACCTCTGGCATCAAGGCATTTGCGCCCACAGAACTGCAACAATCATGCCACATTTAAAGTCACTTAAATCACCTTTCTTTCCCATTCAGATGCTCGATTTAAACTGCAGCAGATTGTCTCGACCATGTCTACATGCCTAAATGCATTGAGTTGCTGCCATGTGATTGGCTGATTAGAAATTTGTGTTAACAAACAATTGGACAGGTGTACTTAATAAAATGGCTGGTATATACATATAATAATCCAAAAATTACACAAAAAAGTTTTTTTTTTCAGTATACTGAATTGAATGCTCTTGTAAAGAAAAGTCACATTTAACACATATACATGCACATTGGTTGTAAACATTTAATTTGTGCTAGTCTGCTAATGTTACTATTGCTTGTGTCTCTTGGTTCAAATATTGGACACCAGGTTGCAAACTTGCATGCAGATCTGCCTCTGTTTAGTTTGAAACGCCCACTTTCCAACAATCAAATCAGTTCCCAAAGATTAAAATTAAGTCCTCTGCTACATTATTTTTTCTCATCCAAGAAGCCACTTTACTCTGATGTTCATCACAATATAGGGAACAAAAGGTGATCACAGCTTAGCTTTCATCTTGCATATGCACTATATCTCATTGCATTTTGTGTGTGTGTTTTTTAGGAATGCTGTAGTTTAGTGTGCATGGCGTCTGTGATGGGATTGCGGGTGGTCCGAGGTGTTTTCTGAGACTGAGACTGCACATTACTGCACCATAATCTAAACAACTCACACTCGTGAGCCATCTTTACTCTGAACAGCCATGTAAAAACACACCTGGACGTTCCTACACTGTAAAAAGCCATTCATTGACTTTACTTAAAAAAAGAGGGTAAACTCATTGCCTTATACTAACTTTTTTTAAAGAAAAATAAACTTGTTGCTTTTAAGGAAACGGGTTTTCTCACTTTTTTCCCCAAGTAAAGTAAATATTCACTATTTACAGTGTATACAGTATAAATAAAAAAATGTAGAAAATCTGATGTCTTTACAAGCACAATCCTTTCTTTAGACCTCATATAGTGATCGCTAGGGTTGTGCCGATAGATGATATTATTGTGTATTGACAATAGGCAAAGATATCGTCAAGAGCTGAGAT
Organism: Danio tinwini; assembly: GCA_903798205.1. Taxonomy (NCBI): domain Eukaryota; kingdom Metazoa; phylum Chordata; class Actinopteri; order Cypriniformes; family Danionidae; genus Danio; species Danio tinwini. The sequence goes on from CAIGQZ010032409.1 coordinate 2,881,655, forward strand.
TTATGATAATTTAAAGACAATATTTAGCTTATTTTTCCATTAGGTAATGTACAGTAGACCTATTACATGTTTCAACTGCATTATTAATGAATTGAATAGTATTATTGTTTTTAAATGATTATTTATATATATATATATATATATATATATATATATATATATATATATATATTAGGTCATAATTTATAATATATATAATAGGTAATAATATATAATATAATATATAGATCTAAAATGGTAGGGATCAATCCAAAGAAAGGTTGTATAACTCTAATTTTTATGCACGATTTTACTTTTTCTCTCTCAGATTTTACCCACCGTAGAATCTGACATGCGTTAGGGCTCCCCCTACCGTAATACACCTAAAACACGGATTGCTGTAAAACTCGTCGCAAGGAAGCATTTTCTCTCGTTAACTGCAGGAAAAGTTAAACAAAATCATTTAGCGATTTCTTAATGAACATCATAATACCAGCCATACATGTAAAGCACAAATAATGTCCTTCAATTTGGTCATGTTCAGTGCCCATTCATCCTAAGCTGCTTGTAAGCTCTTTGTCTGTTCCACTGCCCACTGCAGTGTGAAGCACATCAAACACACAAAACTGCCAATTTGCGCCACAGGATGTCTAATCGCATCATTGCATTGACTTCACATGTAAATCACTCACGCTTTATCCGCATCTGCTTACAGCACAGGTTGCAAAGCAACTCCCCCCCTCCTTCCATGTAATGTAATGATTGTGAGGGCGCAGGTGAGATGTCTCTGGGAGACACGCAAATACATTACGTTTGCTGCGTATGCAACATCTATAAGTCATGTAAAACAATTCATTGCAAACTGAAAGTAATATAATTTGATTATATGGTTTAGAATTTGATGTTTTATAAAGTTAATTACATTTTTTGTGAGTCTTTTGCTTAATTCAGAATTGTGCAGGATCGTGTAAATTTGCAACATTTTGTAGATTTTGCATTGGATTGAGCAATTGCGAAATTGCTAAAAACTAGGGGGTCTGATTACAATTACAAGTCCGCAGAGTAATTTTCCTCAGTGCAGACTTTAACTTTAAAACTAAAACTAACCACATTTGCAATACTTTTATTAACCATACCAGCTTATTCCATAAAAATACCCCAGAATATTTAAAAGACCTATGATCATACACTGTGTTAAAATGGCATAATGTAACATCTACATACCTGTCAACTCTTCCGTTTTTCTCGGGATTCTCCCGTATTTTACAGTTCTATCCTGCTATCATCCCGTAAAGGAATTTTATTGTATTTCTCCTGTATTTTCAGTCTTTCTCTGTAGGGTGGCAATAAATATTAAGTGAAGTTTCACAAACTAATTTCGAGAGGAGCATGTGATATGATTGACTGCAGCTGGCTTTCATCTACAATCATTAGTTAGCCAATCAGATGAACCCAAACTATAACTATAAGTAGCCTAGTAAAATTTACTCCCTTATCTTCGTATTCCGAAGAAATCCCCCATCCACCCCTTCTCCGCCTCTTACTTTATCACGGGGAGATCTTGAGAACTACCTGATCTCGTACTCCCCTTACATGCTCAATCGACCAGGCGGGAGCCCTGGGCTTAATTATCTCAGAGCTCAGGGTTCTCTCCCGGGACAGCATGCCAAACCTGCTAATAGCATCAGAAATATCTAAGTGTGAACTCTTGAAAGAGCAGATCCTCCCTGTACGCAACCTATACCGCCAAACCACCAGGAGCCACCCTTTGCTCTTAAATGTGAGTCTGATCTGTGCTTTCACTTTGTTTAGGCATGAAAACACTTTGAAATAAATATAAAAACAGCGGGATTCCCTTTCCTTTTATTACAGGTGCCGTCTCCCCTTCATATGCAATCCTCAAAACAGTCATATAGCGGTGCGTGACTGTCAGCTGATGCGCTCCATAGTGAAAAATAGACACTGTTTCCCAAATAGATTCTGTACACATAATTTGAAGCGGAGGCTCGGTTTTGGGTGCGTGTTCAACAAACATACACATAATTATTAATAATAATTTCTAAAGATGTCGATCTTGGTAGGTTTTTTTTTTTTCAAACACACCTAATTTAGTCCCAATGAGCATAAAAAGCTAGGAAAGCAATCGAATGCTTTCTTTATAACATTAGATGGTTGCATTTTTAAAGTGACACCTGTTATTTAATGTAATCAAGCGAAAAAAAAAATTAATAAATGAGATTTATTCGTTGCTCTTTAATCAGATTGTGTCAGTTATACAGTGAAGAAAAGGTTAATTAGATTTGATAGCTTGATTTTTATTTCTTTATAATAGCTATTATTCTAATAAGCTGACCTGTTTGCTAATTTATTTGCTGCTAATGTATACTATTTATTTTTTCTTTTGTAAATAATAATAATAAAACATATAACTCACCCTTTAACTGTTTATTTACAATGAAACAGCTCCAAAGGAACATATTTAGTCATTAGGGGATTTTTTAAAGGGGGGTCGGGGTAATCCCTTATTATGGTGGGCATATCCCTTATTTTCACATCTCAATGTTGACAGGTATGAACATCTATAAGACTTTTCCTAGATTTCTAACAACATTGCTTGTTTATCCTTGATAAAAGTGCATTTAAATGAGAGGCTGCTTAATTATTAATAAATGTACGTACCATTTTTATTTGAATGTGTTCAAATCTACTCTCTGTAGGTAGCCAGTAAAGGCATAGGCATAGAAATAAAGTTATTGAGCATGTAGTCAAGCTACAAAATAGCCACAAACCCCCCCCCCACCCCCCGTCATAATAATACTTTTTATAAAACTCAGTCGGGCTTGAAATAACATTACTATGCATAAATGATTTCAGTTTTAGGAGAACTCTTCCTTTAATATTCTCTGTTTGCTCCTGGGGATCCGCTGTAAAACTCCAGCCTTCATCCGACAGACATATTAATACACAAACACCTTCATAAAACGGCACTATTGCTTAGCATTCATAATACAGAGCACCTCATAAAACTGAGCACATGAAACCAAATATGTTTTATCTACCGCAGACCCCTGGAGCACTTTAGGACGGGGCTAAAAATAGCATATTGTGCGGTGGAGAAATGTGAACGAGTGCACAGGTACCAGTCGTGGCCTTGGGGAATGTGACATGGCAATGACATCACCGTTTAGTGGCCCACAGGCAAACACAGCCTTAATATATCCACATCAGACCTATAGATGCAGTGCAGAGCGGACAGTCATCTCAAATGCATGAGCCTCCTCCATCTTACCCCAGACATGCTCAATAAGGTGCCCCCCCCCCTCTCTCGTGATTGTGAAGTGCTTTTGGTGTATGACCATACATGATAAATGTGCTATATGAATCCACATTACATAATGTAACATGTTGTAATAAGCAGTCGTCTGTATCTACTTTTAGTAAAGTAATGGATTTATAGGTTTGCCTTTTAATTTCTTGTGCATCAAATATGCACTCCAAACTGTGTTTTCTATGGTCCAGTGGTGTGTAATCTGAATGTGTTTCGGGCCACGTCCAGCACTTCTCTACCCGTCTCACTATCAGCCCAGTGGAATCTGTGCAAGGCAGATTCGTGTCACATGCATGGAAATTCAACTAAACTAAACCAGCGCTAATCAACTTAACCAATATAGAAAGACAGACAGAAAAAGATTGTCCAGTTGTGATGTCATGAACATTTTCTGCGTTCCATCATGGCAGAAATGGCAATAGGTTTCTGTTTGCTACTTCAGTCCTCTGTTTTGCAGGCTTTCTGATAGATTGTTCTTCTTCTCCCATGTTTTCTAGCATTTGTTTGGAGGTTTATGAAGCCTATAACCAATACAGGCTGAAAAATCTGTTAAAATGTGCTAGAAATTGCTGTTTAAAATAAAAAATAAACAAAAATGTTTAATTGTTGATCTTCCTTTTGTTAGTTTAGTGAAAAACACTGTGAAAAAAAAATGATTGAACAAAATTAACATTGCAGTGATCATTTTGAATCCATTGAAATAATAAAAAATATCAAACTCTGCATGAATGAACAATCAATAAATCAGTTCAGAACTCTGATTCATTCACATCATGCCTTTTTCATGGACGTCTCTAACTTTTCAAAATTATTTAAATTAATTTTAAATATCATTAACATGTATTTAAATGAACAATAGTTTAGTAAGAACATCCTGTTGTTATCTGGAATAGATTTTTGTGTACTTTACTCTTTGATTCTTTTGACTGAAATGTTTTGGAAAACAATGCAAACTTAACTATCGAACTGTGTATAGTCAGAAAAAACTGATTTCTCAGCCTCCACTTAGCCTAACATCAGCTCTAAATGTCAGTATACGGATCTCAGCACTAACAAGCTGAAGAAAAGCCTGCGTTAATTATTCATTCTGAACATGGCGGTCTGCTGGGATATGTTGCTTGTGGGCCGCGGGCAGTGAAAAGGGCACCTGTTAACATCTTGTTGCTGTAACGCTGGCATTGGCGGGAACAGATGTTTTGTGCATTTGTTGGCTTTTTCTCTGTAAGAAGAGCCTCTGCTGAGATGTCCTCCGGCTCTGAGCTGTGTGGGGTTTTTGGGGGAGCATGTAAATGAGCCCCCGCAGCGCTCAAGCATGAATGAAAGCAGACATCCAGACTCCACAAACAGAGATTTTTGGCTCGTGCTTTATTTTTTAAATGTCAAGATAATAGAGCCAGATCTCATTACTATTAACACATATAGAGCCAGAAACATAACAATTTTAAAGAGCCCATGATATTACAATTAAGTCTTATGCTGTGTTCACACCAGATGCGGAATGCAGATAAATCACGATATTCGTTCTTAAATAGACACGTGAACCTTTGAGTTTACTCGCTTAATTCCCGCGTCAAAATCCGCTCATTAAAATCCACTTAATTCGCACATCAAATCTTTTTCATTCGCATGTCAAATCTACTTCAAAACAGATGCGCATTCGAGTCATGGGCAGGGCTTTGGTCTGCGCAGTGACTCTAGCTTCGCTGCTAAATGGCTAACATGGATTTTATTGAGAAAATAACTGTTTATGTGCTTTATGAAGGCTGAAAAACAGCGTTGATTTGTTTGGAGCAGTGTCTAAGTCCACTAGATCTATTCAGAGGTGCACCCAGCTCTGTGAGCTCATAAACTCCTCCAGAAACTTAACCTGGATGATGGAAGCATTTAGCTGTGCTTCTGACTGAGCTGAGCCCAGTTTGATGAATTGTTGTCGGTGTAGGAAGGAGGATTTTTCCCCCGGGACACCAACAACAGGCGCTACGTCATAATCACTCCCCCGCAAGAGCAAGCTCCTGATTGGTTAACACAACGCGAATGTCTGCTGAAGTTCAGATTTTCAAACTCGAAAACTTTCAATTTGCGTCGCGCCATTTGCATGTATTGCGCCATTTGGGCTGCAACCTTTGCGCAATTTGCGCGTATCGCGCTGCAGGATGAAACGCCCAAAATGACATGAAACTCTGCAGGAAATGTGGATAGCCTCGTGACGCAACATTCAAAAAGCACTTCACCTAACACCTTAATTATATTATTGTCTTATTCAGATTAAAATTAATAACTATTACTGATGTCCATGTAAATGTAGTCAGTATGTCTTTAAAGTAAGTAAAAGATCCAGAAGGGCATCCTGCTGATTTGATTCAGAAGGGCACTGTTTTGTCAGACGGCTCACTGATTTTACTTTTATTCACATCATTCATTTTAAAAAAGCACCTGCTCCATTTTATTTGTATATATTTTACTGTACACATAAACTCTACAGGCGCCTGATAGTTAGCTGTGGAGCTAACGTTAATCAGATTCACTCTAGTGAACACGCATAAAAACAGTCATCATAACTTACTCGAGTGCACGCCTCAAATTCTTGCGCACCCCACAGTTTAAATACCCCTGTTTTAGTGTCTGACATGCCCCGCCCCCTTCTTCTCATTTGCTTTTCATTTGATGCGCTCTCATTGGCAGAGCTGTGATGAAAACAAAACGTTACAGTCCAAAGACAGGTGAATTGGGTAGGCTAAATTGGCCGTAGTGTATGAGTGTGAATGAGTGTGTGTGGATGCTTCCCAGAGATGGGTTGTGGCTGGAAGGGCATCCGCTGCATAAAAACGCGCTGCATAAGTTGGCAGTTCATTCCCCTGTGGCGACCCCAGATTAATAAAGGGACTAAGCCGAAAAGAAAATTAATGAATGATAATCATCAGAAACATCCCATGTTGGCGTGGGTTTCCTCCACGTTCTCTGGTTTCCCCCACAGTCCAAACACATGCGCTATAGGGGAATTGATGAACTAAATTGGCTGTAGTGTTTGAGTGTGTGGGAATGAGAGTGTATGGGTGTTTCCCAGTACTTGGTTGCAGCTGAAAGGGCATGCACTGTGTATAACATATGCTGGAACAGCTGGTGGTTCATTCCGCTGCGGCGACCCCTGATAAATAAGGAACTAAGCTGAAAGAAAATTAATGAAGTGAGAAAAATTAACCATTTAAAGACTGAATAAGCCTGATTAAAAAAATACAGGAGAATTCATGAATTGGGTTTAAATATTAAAGAAAAAAAGTTGGAAATAAGCAATGAAAGACAAATTAACACAAATCTAGGGTTAAAGAGAGTTTATGAGCAAATAATAACTGTAATGTCAGTCTTTTCCCTCATTTATCATGTCATTTGGAGCTGCGTGAAGATGAAACTCTTTCATGAGTGTGTATGGAGTGTAATCACAGAGCAGGTATGAATATGTGATCATGAGAATGAACAGATGAAGGGGAGTTTGTTATTAATCTGTGTTTGCTCATCACTCTTTCATCTTTCCCATTTCTGTGCCGCGCACATAGCAATCCTAAAATAATATTTCCAAAATATGATTGACAAATGTGTTAAAAGAATAACAGCAATTCACAAACTCACACTCATGCCATACAATTCACAAATGCATTCGCTGAACATTTACAAAACACTATTCAAATCATTGAACTACGCTTTGGGAATTAATATAATATGAATTAAAGGTGCAGTAGCTGATTGTCTTCAGAAACATGTTTTGTTGTGCTGGTTGAAAGTCTCTTCACATTCCAGTAGTAATGATTAAAGTAAATGATCTAAATGTGTTTATATATTCTGGGTGAGGCATAAAACTAAAAAGTGTTCATCCAATCAAATATTGTTGGGCTGATAATTCACAAAATTCTGATAAGTAGCCCAAACTGTCTGTTAACAAATGTAGATTTGAACATCTGTGCACCCGTTCACGCAGATCTGCCATTGGGGCGTGCGATGAAACCTTTTAAAATCCTGAATCAATATTGGAGTTAGTTTTGTAGCTGGAGGAAGGACGACACCATGGCTGAAGTATTTCTGTTAGACAGGTAATGTTATGTTCTAAAACAGTTTTAGTCACTCAGAGCTGATGTAGATTGTGTATGAATGGGTTATATGTACTGAAGTGTGGTTCAGCCACTGAAATCTTCTGGTGAAAGATTAATGTGACTATTTTTAGTTTTATAAGAGCCTTTTACAGCATTGATAATGTCGATTTTTATTTAGTTTAACAACAAAACATCAGTAAATAGTAAGGGTGTGACAAGATCTCGTTGGACGAGATCTTGCGAGATTAAATCAAGATGAGATTTCTCGTCGAGGTGAAAAGTTGTCTCGTGTCGTGAGTAGATGTTATCATGATGGAGCGTGAGGGTAAAATTAGCATTGAAGATTGGAAGCAGGATTGAATTTAAACCGCAAATCAAGTGCTTTGCACACACCTGGTAAAGGCCGATTTATACTTCTGCGTCAAGCGCACGCGTATGCTACGGCGCAGCCTACGTGTGGATGCATAGCCCCTAGCCGTAACCGTCGGCAATGTTGACGCACACCTCTCAAAAAATGTAATGCGTACGCCTAGCGCAAGCTCTGTGATTGGTCGGCTTGGTAGCTCTGACAAGTGTGGGCGGAGGTGAGAGCTGCGCCCCCGATGCAGCGAGTGTTTACAAGTGTGGAGACTCGTGAAGGAGCTCCGGATGGAGACTGTTGTTTTGTGTTTACCTTATGATAAAAGTTGTTGCACGTCCACCGGTTCCCGCCTCAAAATGAGTGAATTTGAGCCACTTGTACATTTAAGGAAGTGTTCAGAAAAAACAAAACACCAGCGAAGAAACTCAACACAGAGAAACATAAACACCTACTGCCAGCTAGCGTTTCGAAAGTGTATTGCAGAAAAAAACAGAAACAGCGCGCAGAAGTATAAATGCACAGCTACGCACGAGGCATACGCCGTGGGTTACGGCGATCACTTGACGCAGAAGTATAAACCAGGCTTAAGGCTGGCCTTTCTGTTGCACATGCCACTCGGTTGGGCGGGCGGGTGTGACGTAACAGCTTTTTTTTTCTCACCGGCCAAAGGCTGCTGCGTTATTCATGTCCAAGCAGAGGCTGCAACTACAGCCACTCAAATTAACCATGGACATTACCACACGATGGAATGTCACTTTAGATGGGCTGAAAGTCATTACTGAAGTGCAGTACAGATATGTAAACACCGAAATCAAACTATTAGACTACCATCGTGTAGGACTTTTAGCCGCATTTTGCAATAGGACAGTCCACACAGCTGTTTGACACAATATTCTCTGCACCTACACACATCTCTAAGCGCGCACACACATACTGAACTGCTGGAGACTCAACACACCCGCCTTCATCATTACCAAACACGTTTATGCTGTACGTGAAAAGCAGACGTTTTCTTTTCCTGGTACAAGTGACCAAATTCCACACAGGGACTAAAAAAGCTTTTATATGTGTGATGTAGTACAAGTATTTAAGCATGTTCACGAGAGTGAAAGAGAGCGCACCATCCGCCACGTAACCAACATAAACTGTTGCATACGTGCAGAAATAACGCCATGGACATTACATCAAGATGCCTACTGGTTTGAAAAGGCCTAGATTAAAAGAAAATGGCCAAATGAGAATGTTTTTGTCATAAACTACAGCAAAACAACTTATCAGGAAGAAAATTAAAAAAATGAAACTATGCGAACTAAATAAATATAGGAATGGAGAAAAAAGAGTGCTTTATTATCAGCTGTTAGTCAGCGCCCGCTTTTTTTTTTGCTCATTGCACCTTTTGCAGTGTATTGTGTAATTGCAGTCGATCATGTACGAGTCACATTTAAAAGAGGATAAATTTAAGCAGGTCATCAAAAAAAATCAGACACTGTCAGAAAATCTGAATTGACCATCAAGGTCTGCAATGTAAATACTCTGAAATGCTATAAGAGAAAAGCCTGTCAGTAGAGTTTGCTATTTTCTATTTAAATATTAGCAAATATTTTGCAGTGTTTGCATTTTCATTGCAAAGAATTCAATTTAAACTAATATAAAACTATTGCATACATAAAATTATGGGAATAATTAATTGTATACATAAAAAATGGAAGTAAATTCATTTCAAGTTAATAAAAAAACACCTAAATTGTTTAGGGTTTTGTTATATATATATTTTTTATAAAAATCAATTTTCCATTCAAATATTAGCAAAATATTTGAATTCTAAGATTATTCCGTTGATATTCATCGTTAAGGATTTCTTTAAAATAGTGTAAAAATCTTGTCTCGTTCTCGTGAACCCAATCTTGTGTCTCGTCTCGTGGAGTAGGCGTCTCGTCACACCCCTAGTAAATAGCGCTATTCGCCTAGCCTGCTTTACTGAGCTGAAGTTGCTTTTATATTCACATTGGTTCATTTTTGATCAATGACAGTCTGTGACGCGCTCCCTATATTGTTCACCATACTCTGAATATTCGCTCTGAAATAGCATGTAAGTATGGCTTAGTAATAAGTGTAATTCCTGCAAGCCGCCGGCCAACTAGCATACAGTAGTCGCTTTAGGACAAATCGCGTGAGAGAGTGAGACCAGCGATCCTTGCATTTATGAAATTTTGCACAGTATGACAAGTGTTGCTTGCTACATAACTGAAATAATGCTGTAAAGTTTTCTAACTGGTGAATGACATGATCTAGTGGGTTGTCTGTTGTCATCTTTACGATGCGCGCATTCGTGTTTCAGGTGGAGTGGCTTTGGACGGCAGGGGAGGGACTGTGTTTCAAAGATATTATGCTTAACGGTTAGCATTTTAGCAGATCACCTACTGCATCTTTAAGTTATACATTATTTCTTCATACTTTATAATGTGTCCAGTTAAATAAAAAAAAAATCCTGGTAATTGGTTCATGATTTACAGAAGATAAGATCTTAAATCTTAGTGTGACAGTATTTTTGTGAATCAACAGTCAATCAGAGCCATTTACAGTTATTATTATTCGCCCTCCTATGCAATATTTATTCTTTTTAAAATATTTCTCAAGGTATCTTTAACAGAGCAAGGCATTTTTCACAGTATTTAATATTTTTTCTTTCTGATTTGTTTTATTTCAGCTAGAATAAAAACAGTTTTTATTTTTTTTAAACCATTTTAAGGTCATTATTATCAGCCCCCTTAAGGAATATTTGCTTTTGTTGGTCTACAGAACAAACCATCATTATACACTGACTTGCCTAATAAACCTAATTAACCTAGTTAAGGCAAGGCAAGTTTATTTATATAGCACATTTCATACACAGTGGCAATTCAAAGTGCTTTACATAAACAAGAATAAAAAGACAAGTACAAGAAAATAAAAAAGCAAATAATAAGAATGATTAAAAACAGATAAAAAAATGTGTTAAAATGGGTTATAAAAGAATAAAAAGAAAAAAACAATAGTGCAATCTGTCGGACTCAGCTAAACAGATGTGTTTTCAGTCTGCATTTGAATGTGCCTAATGTTGGAGCACATCTGATCATTTCTGGAAGCTGATTCCAGCAGCGGGGGGCGTAGTAGCTGAAAGCCGATTCACCCTGCTTTGACTAAACTCTTGGAATTTCTAGTTTATATGATCCTAAAGATCTGAGTGATCTGTTAGCTTTGTATTCAGTGAGCATATCTGTAATGTATTGAGGTCCTAGACCATTTAGTGATTTATAGACAAGTAATAATACCTTAAAATCTAATCTGAATGTAACTGGGAGCCAGTGTAGAGACCTGAGGACAGGTGTGATGTGCTCTGATTTCCTGCTTCTGGTCAGAATCCTGGCCGCAGCGTTCTAGATAAGCTGCAACTGTCTGATTGTCTTTTTGGAAAGGCCCGTGAGGAGGCCGTTACAGTAATCCACCCTGCTGCTGATAAAAGCATCAACAAGTTTCTCAAAGTCTTCACTGGAAACAAAGCATCTGATTCTTTCAATGTTTTTGAGATGATAGGATGCTGTTTTACTAACTGCTTTGACATGACTATTGAAACTCAGATCACACCGAGATTCTTGACCTTTTTTTTTGTTGTTTGACCCTTAGTGCCAAGGTACGCATTCACCTTGAGAACCTCATCTCTGTTAAGTTAAGCCTTTAAATGTCACTTTAAGCTGAATACTAGTATCTTGAAAAATATCTAGTCAAATATTATGTGCTGGCATCATGGCAAAGATAAAAGAAACAGCTATTAGAGATTAGAACTAAACATAACAGGTCTAATAAAAGAATTAACATTTATCAGAAGGCCTAATAATTCGGACTTCTACTCAGCATATATAGGTTCACCCCTCACAAATCTCTCTTTTAAATTAATATTTTTAATAGGAAGCTCTACAATAGTGTATTTGTGCATATACATTAGATTAGTCAGTGCTGAAGCCAAACCTGGAGCTTATCTGACAAAATAAATAGTACACCTAAAAACCAGTACACTCAAATTTATATGTTGGAAAAAATTATTAAAAACAAATTTAAAAAAGAGGAGAAATCTACAGAAGCAAAAAAAAGTAAAAATTTAGACATTTTGTAGGTTGTGATTTAATTTTTTTTCTAAATATATTTGGTGACTAAAATATTATTTTCATTAATATATCTGTTTAATAAATCTGTTTTGTTTAAATGCACCAAAATACACTGCCTATATTCACTGAAAAATGGGGAAATATTTATTTTCAAAATGGGGTGAGCTCAATAATGCTGAGCACTGTAAATATAAAATGTAAAAATTAAAATTGAAGCTTCAAAATTCATCTTCTACATGAACTATTGTGATTGGTTATTATCCTCGGCGCTAAAAGAAATCTGATGCAACCTGCTCAGATCTAAATGTAATGCTGCCAATTGAGGCTTTTCTTTCATTTTCATATTTCACTTTCATCATGAATGTCATAATAGGTTTAGTTCAATTATTCAGGAGCGTCTTTGACCTCCACATATTCAATTTGTGGGTTTTTATTTGTTTATTTTTTTTCATTTTGGTGATATTTGCCACAAACCCTCATTAATTTCTGACCTACATGGACGTGCACTTGTTAAAGCAGATATAGAGGATTTGCACAGCTCTGGCTTCACACAATGTACCACAGAGGAAGAACTTACTGCTGAGAAATGTTCTGGTCAAGCTGTGCTTGAGATGGATGGTCAGGGTGATCAAATATATATTTTCATAGTTCAGACTCTCGGCACAGAGTATTATGATAGAGTCTACATTATTTTTACTGCCTTGCTGAAAGTGGGATGTTGGACATTTGGTTTTAGACAATGTAACCAGTGGCCAGTAACAACAGAAGGGTGATCTGACCAATCAGAGCAGACCCAGATCTTCAGGTTAATGGTGTGAGACTTTTTTAAGAAGTAAAGTGATGAGAAGTGTGTGCGTGCGTGCGTGTGTGTGAATGACTCTTGTCATGTAATTGTGGGAGACTCCAAAACAATAGTGGAAACCTTAAAACTACACTGCCTAACAAAAGTGTTGTCGCACGAACAACAAATAATAACTTGACTTCTAGTTGATAATTTTGTATCAGAAGTGTTTTATATGAAAGGTAAAGGCCTCTAGATTACGCTTATTTTACCACAATAAAAATATGATCATGCCTTGATTTTGAATGATTTCATTAGGACAGTAAGGTCTGACTTTGCTTAGACGAAAGTCTTGTCACTGAACAGAAATAATGTCCAGTATAGAATATAAAGTCATGCTGCAGTGGAAACAGAATGAATATTGTGTCTGACTCCATCATGAGCTTGGAGGTCTGCATCCATACATCTCTGAATGACTCAAATCACTTATTAATAAAGTCATCTGGAATGACAAAGAAAACGTTCTTGCAGGACTCATCAAGATTCTTTGGATTCATCTTCAATGCCTCCATGTTACCCCAGACATGCTCAATAACGTTCATGTCTGGTGACTGGGCTGGCCAATCCTGGAGCACCTTAACCTTCTTTGCTCTCAGGAACATTGATGTGAAGGCTGAAGTATGAGGAGCGCTATCCTGCTGGAGAATTTGCCCTCTCCTGTGGTTTGTAATGTAATGGGCAGCACAAATGTCTTGATACCTCAGGCTGTTGATGTTGATCATCCACTCTGCAGATCTCTCGCACGCCCCTATACTGAATGTAACCCTAAACCATGATTTTTCCTTCACCAAACTTGGGTCCAGGGGCGGACTGGCCATAGGGAGCACTGGGATTTTCCGGCCTGCCACAGTGAGTTTGGCCTGCCGCGCATACCACACATTACCATCGCCCCTCCCGCTCTTCATTTTCTATATTGCATCGGTTGTGGCCTGCTACCGGCACTGTGGCCTGCCGCGCACCAACACTGCACCCAGTTTGAGTTTTTCAATGGATTTCTTGAAGACCAGACCAGTTTGAGATTTTCAATGGTTTTTATGAAGACCAGACCAGTTTGAGATTTTCAGTGGTTTTTATGAAGACCAGACCAGTTTGGGTTTTCAATGGTTTTTTATGAAGACCAGACCAGTTTGAGTTTTTAAATGGTTTTCATGAAGACCAGCAACAGTTAGATTTTTTTCAATGGTTTTCATGAAGACCAGACCAGTTTGGGGTTTTCAATGGTGTTCATGAAGACCAGACCAGTTTGAGTTTTACAGTGTTTTTTTATGAAGACTAGACCAGTTTGAGATTTTCTATGGTTTTCATGAAGACCAGACCAGTTTGAGTTTTTCTGTGTTTTTATGAAGACCAGACCAGTTTGAGTTTTTCAATGGTTTTTTATGAAGACCAAACCAGTTTAAGATTTTCAATGGTTTTTATGAAGACCAGACCAGTTTGGGTTTTTCAGTGGTTTTCATGAAGACCAGACCAGTTTGGGATTTTCAGTGGTTTTCATGAAGACCAGACCAGTTTGAGATTTTCAGTGGTTTTCATGAAGATCAGACCAGTTTGAGTTGTTCAATGTTTTTTATAAAGACCAGACCAGTTTGAGTTTTTCAAGGGTTTTCATGAAGACCAGCAACAGTTAGATTATTTTCCATGGTTTTCATGAATACCAGACGAGTTTGGGGTTTTCAGTAGTTTTCATTAAGACCAAACCAGTTTGGGTTTTTCAGTGGTTTTCATGAATACCAGACCAGTTTGAGTTTTTCACTGGTTTTCACGAAGACCAGACCAGTTTGAGTTTGTCAATAGTTTTCATGAAGACTAGACCAGTTTGATATTTTCAATGGTTTTCATGAAGACCAGACCAGTTTGAGTTTTTCAGTGGTTTTCATGAAGACCAGACCAGTTTGGGGTTTTCAATAGTTTTTATAAAGACCAAATCAGTTTGAGTTTTTCAATGATTTTCATGAAGACCAGACCAGTTTAAGTTTTTCAATGGTTTTCATGAAGACCAGACCAGTTTGGGGTTTTCAGTGGTTTTCATGAAGACCAGAACAGTTTGGATTTTTCAGTGATTTTCATGATGACCAAACCAGTTTGAGTTTTTTTTTTTTATGGTTTTCAAGTTTCTCAATGGTTTCACAAAGACCAGCAACAGTTTTTATTTTAATGGTTTTTTTTGTTTCCCAATAATTCTCAAGAAGTCAAGAATAGTTCAGGGTTTTCATGAAGACCAGAACAAATTGGGGTTTTTCAATGGTTTTCATGAAGACCAGAACAGTTTGTTTTTTTCCCAGTGTTGTTTTCAATGGTTTTCATGAAGACCAGAACTGTTTGGGTTTTTCTGTGTTTTTTTTAGAAGCCCAGCAACAGTTGTTTTTCCCCATGATGGTTTTCACATTTCCTCAATGGTTTTCATGAAGACCAGAACGCTTTAGGTTTTCTCAATGGGTTTAATTTTTTTCTCAATGGTTTTCATGAAGACCTAAACAGTTTGCATTTTCAGTGGTTTTCATGAAGTCCAGATCAGTTTGGGTTTTCCCAATGGTTTTTATTTTTCTTAATGGTTTTCCTAAACCTGGATCATCACACATTCCTCATCTCTTCAATCTATGAATGACTGTTGTGCAGCCGCTGTTGTGTGTCTGTGTAGATATGCAGAGGTCTGTCTCTCTCATTCACCAGTGTCTCTCTTTCTGTCTCCCTCTCTCTCTCTCTCTCTCTCTCTCTCTCTCTCTCTCAGGCTCCTCCTCCTCCACTCAGGAGTTGATGACACGATTGGGCTTCTTGCTGGGTGAAGGCATCCCGGGCTCCACACACATACCTATGGACGGCAAGAATGACAAAAAGGTATTTTCCGCAGCTGCAGCCGGAGCGAGATGCAGAAAAGCGCAGGGATTAAAGCCGCGTATGTGTGCCGTCTGTCAGTGCGCGGTGAGATGAAGAGCGTTTGCGAGCCGGAGTGTGTGTGTGCGCAACCACAGTAAGTCACTGGCGTTTACTCAGAGCCGCTGCATTGCACACACTGACGGAAACTTGAGTCAGAGGAGCGTGTTAAACTCCAGGTCTGCTCTAGGAAGAGTTTTGTTCTGTCAGGCGTTCATTTGGTCTTTGGATGATGAGATAATTAGGCTGAGTCGAGCGTCTAGATGTCCTTCATGTGCCAGAGGCTTTTGTTTAATAAATCATTGCTCTGGGAGTCGCGTGTGGAGGGAAGCAACAATGTGAGCGCTTAATGATCCGGTACGCCTTTGGATGAGGATCTGGTCCGGTGGGATTCACTCTTTTAATCTGTTTTATCAGGATGCCTTTTGGAAGTTTGTTTTAGAGGAACTTTTGATCTGCTTTTGTGACCTTGACTGACTCAGAGCAGTGATGATGCATCACGGGGGGCTGCTGCCGGTTTGGGGTTCTCTAGAAAAACACAAACATCCTGATTGATTCTGGATGAATAATGGCACAGTGTGTTGTGTTTTGTCTAGATAATTGAACGTGAAATATTCACTCTAAAAGTTCCTCTTTTTAATGAAAATGTTCTTGAAGTTCAAATTGACATTATTATTTACAATTATTATTAATTAATTAGCTTTATTCTTATTATGATTATTTATTATGATTGTTATATATGAGAAATATCCCACGAGTAACAGTGCATATGGCTGTATATTGGCACTGCGTTGCTGAGGCGTGCGTTGGCTTGAGGCTGCAGGCAGAGTGCCTCAGTGTCCCACCAGTGCTGATATACAGCCATATCGCACTGCTACTCGTGTGATATTGCGTTTATACAACAGTTTGACGGTGTAATAGTGTATATAAAAAAGAAAATTAAACATGAAATGTCTCAAACCCTTTTGTATTAGGAACTACTTTCTTCCACCATTTATTCACATCTGCAGCTGACGTCAGAACAGCAGAGACCGTTGCTACTTCACCAACATCACTTTAAAGCTAGTGTTTGAATGATTCTCTAGCATAATGTCTAAAGTGATGACAAAACAGGTGATTTTGCTCACATTTTAAGATTATAAAGCTGAACGGCATGAAGTGCCATCAGTCTACAGAGATTTCCCAGTATTTCTCTGTTGCCATCAAGATATCCCAATAGTTAACCCTGAAAAAGCCAAAGCAAACACTAGCAGATCACTATAGTATAAATACAGCTCTACAACATACAAATGAGAGAGATGGACTTAGAATGTCACCTACCTGTGTAATGATTTGTTCAGCTGTAGAAAATGCTGAGTTTTTCTCCCCCAAGGATGTATTATGTGGTCTCTGTCGCCATCTTGTGGCGGAACGTCAACCGACTTTGCTCTGCTCAGTATGACAGGCTGATGGCTGCCGAAGCATTTATTTTTACTAAATTTGTTGAAATAATAAAAGGAAAAACTCCACGATGGTGTTATCAAGACTTTCAGAAGGAAAACAATAGTGTGAGACTGATAACGGCAGCCTGAAGGGAGAATAATGTCAGATTTACTGTCCTGCCCCTATAGATGCTGCATTAGAAACACCTCACACATGCTGTGATTAGTTTTCGTAATTTGATGCAGAGATGATATGATACATATGTAAATATATCTAAATGTACATAAAAATTTAAATGAAAAGATGCTGATGACCGTTAATAACAGTCTTGTGAAAAGGGTGCATAATAGTGAAGGCCTGTTGATGTGCTGAAGCTGTATGTGTGTGTCTGCAGTGTCCAGTGAATCAGGGCATCAGTCCGTGCTCCACTCTGACCAGCAGCACAGCGTCTCCCAGTACAGACAGTCCCTGCTCCACCCTGAACAGCAGCGGCCGGCCGGCGCCTACAGCCGTCTGCATCACCAGCCCCAGCTCCACCCTCGACAGCAAAGACAGCGGCATCATCGGTGAGGTCAACCAAAACACAAAACAAAACATTACAGCAGGAAACAGCAATACACTCACTGGCTCTG
>CAIGQZ010032409.1:2933764-2946568 GCA_903798205.1 Danio tinwini
TAAAGCAATCACTCAGCACACCTTAGCAACCAAATGGATCACTCAAGCAAGCGTCTATCAGGCAGTGGTTTTAGAAACAGATGGTGTATCAGTATGCAGTCTGCTGTTCTGTGTTAAACATCTTTGACTAGTGGAGTCAGTCTGAAGTTGATTAGCATCTCCTTAAGGCAGACAGTCAGAGAACAAGGATAAAGTTTTCAAGAAGTTGAAGATTTAGTTTTTGTATCTGTGTGTAAATGAAATGCTGAAGCAGAGACATTTTGCCATTGTCCAGGGGCAGCTTTTCGCCCACATCCCTTTCGGCAGAGTATTATTAAAATAAATACATTATTAGTCTACCGCAGCTCTCTTGACTCGCAGTACAATCCTTTCTGCTGCAATTTGGCGTAGTTTTAGCATCTGATTTTATTCCATCTGATAAAGTGCCTTCTCTATAAGGCTTTTGCACCATACTTTTCAGATTGATTTGAGGCAGCAAAGAGCCCCTGTTATGCATTATAAAAGGTCATATTTTGGTTTTGGGGGTCTCCAATAACAGGCTGATATGCATGCAAGGTCAAAAAAACACTTTCGTTTTCTTATAATATGCATTTATTTTTACCTAATTATCCCAGCGACTCCCATATGAATCGTTTAGCGATTCATATGTTCCCAAACCTGGGATCTGCTGTGATTGGTTCGATGACCCAGTCTGTTGTGATTGATCGACTGCGCTCAGCGCAAGACAGAGAGAAATGCACACCATGGTTATGAACTATGATTATGAAGTAGCAGAGTATGTGAGAGCCCAATGCAGGAGTGCAATAAAGCAATGCAGTTAAACATCAGTATATTACTCTACTTTTAACCCTAACCCCAAGTAATAACAGCAACATGCATTCAGTATCGAAAAATTTCGCCCACGTGTGTATATGAACAGCTGATAGTGGCCATATTAACAGCAAACGGCAGAGGATCGTGAGCTCAGATACGCATGTAAATCGGTAAAGGAAAAAGAACGCGTCAGGTTTTCACCGTGGTTTTGGATGCAATATGTGAACAGCACCATACAGATTTAACCTGAGAGATACAGGACAAGCACTGATCTATAATCGATACGTGATTACAAGCCACACAGGGTGATTACAACTCATAACACACAATTAAACATGTATTTCGCAAACTACACAAAACGAGGCAACAATTTTATTCACACATGCATGTTATGATCCAGAGAAAGAAGAAACTGGTCCATTTAAACTGTAACAGATACTGACAAAGTCCTCAAAAAAATCCCATACATAATAGTCTCTGCTGCTCCTTCCTTTAATAACAAACAGCCGGCGAATCCCGCGTTGCAACCTAGGTTATTGTATCAAAAATCAGAAAAATGACTGGAACAAACACAGCACATTGTTGGGTATACTGTGGTATTGTTGTGAACTTTAACCCTTTATTCCCTGCAGCCGAATCTCCATCTGTCAGTGATCGTCATTTTCGCGTCATGATCAGTCCCGCTATCCCCTGCGCTCCGCTCCGCTAGTGTCTCAGAATATGAATCAGAATCAGTTTTATTGCCAAGTGTGCTGCACACACACAAGGAATTTGTTTTGGCAACAGAAGCTTCCAGTGTACATAAAGTGACGAGTGACAACACAAAATTAAATACAAGAAAAGAAAAGGCAATAAACATTAAACATTAAACAGAGATGCAGTTAGTCAAAAAGATCTGGATGTTGAGTTGTATGTACAGATATGCTGTAAATATACAGGTTATAAGGTGCTGTGTACAAGTGCGTATGAGAAAGTATTGCACGTTTATTGCACAGTAGGGGAATATTTAACTGTTCATGAGGTAGATGGCCTGAGGAAAGAAACTTTTCCTGTGTCTGGCTGTTTTTGTGCTTGGTGCTCTGTAGCGCCGACCCGACTGTAACAGCTCGAACAGGTAGTGTGCTGGGTGTGAGGCGTCCAGAGTGATTTTACGAGCCCTTTTACTCACTCTGGAAGAGTACAGTTCTTGAAGTGTTGGAAGGGTAGCACCAGTCGTTCGTTCAGCAGTCCGGACTATTCTCTGTAGTCTACGGAGGTCTGTTTTGGCAGCTGAGCTGAACTAGACGGTGATTGAAGTGCAGAGGATGGATTGGATGACAGCCGAGTAGAATTGTACGAGCAGCTCCTGTGGCAGGTTGAACTTCCTCAGCTGACGAAGGAAGTACAGTCCCTGCTGGGCTTTCTTTACAATGGAGTCTATGTGAATGTCCCTCTTCAGATCCTGAGAGATGGTGGTGCCCAGGAACCTGAATGACTCTACTGCAGCCACAGTGCTGTTCATGATGGAGAGTGGAGGGAGTGCAGGGGGGTTTCTCCTAAAGTCCACTATCATTTCCACTGTTTTGAGCGTGTTCAGCTCCAGGTTGTTGTATCTGCACCATAAAGCCAGCCGCTTTAAGGAAAGCCAGTCGTCTGAAAGGAAATGCGCATTCACATTTTACGGGATCTGGAACTACATATTTGGTGATGTTCCATGTCCACATTGATGCGTTCAGGCAAAAGATCCGAACCCAACTCGATTCATTTATTCGACTCGACTATTTTGTTAAAGAATCAATAATTTTAAACACTGCACACTTTCAGATTTAAACCTCCGCTGGATGTTTTTTTCTTTCACTTAGTGCTGTGTTACACACTGCATGGAAGTGCATTTTCAAAAACCCATAATAGGGGCTCTTTAAACAGTTTTTGTTATATAAAAATGACACATGAAATTACAATTACACTTTTTTTTGAGGGCTTTAAAATAATAAGAGTTGGGGTCACTCATTTTTGTGTGTTTCTAAAATTTGACGGCTCGTTTCTCAGTGCGCATGAACGAAGGATACTGGCCTAATTCTGCTCTTCATGCATTGCTGGGTGTGTTCATCTGTACTCTGCATGTAGGCTTTTAATTGGATTCTTATCCCACTCATCAAACTCAAAACTGAGGAAAGGACCCCACACTTTACTCCCATATAACACAATAGGCTCAATCACTGACTGGAAAATTTTTGAGCCAAATGCGAACTGTAATTTCTATGTGTTGATTTTTTTATGGTGTAAAAGGCCCTTCTCGCTTTCTCTTTCAGTTTATTCACAGCCGAATTTAGTTTTCCATTACCCAATGTGTAGCTTGTGGCAGGTTCAACTTTTGTTATATACCAAGGGTGAAACTGTGTTTCTTTCCCTGACTTCTGTTTTTTTTTTTATATTAGGGTTTTGGTTCTCTTTGGATTAACAGTCAGGGCCCAGGTCTGACAGAAGCTGTGCAGGATATCCAGCTGCCGCTGTAGACCCTCTTCTGTTGGCAGTAGCACCAGATCATCTGCAAACAGCAGGAACTTTACACTGGAGTTGTATAGTGTGAGACCCGACGTATCTGCTTGCTTTAGAAGCATTGGCAATTGATTGATGCTAATATTGAAGAAAGTTGATGACAGTGGACATCCCTGTCTCACACCCCACCCCTGAGTAAATAATTCTGTTCGCTTATTTCCAATTTTAAATGTGCATTTATTGTTTAAATATATTGTTTTTATAATGTTGTATGTTTTACCGCCGATACCTGATTCTACAGGGTGTCTGTGGGGTCTTAAAAACTCTTAAAATGTCTAGAATCTTAAAGTCTTAAATCAGAATCAGAATCAGTTTTATTGCCAAGTGTGCTTCACACACACAAGGAATTTGTTTTGGCTGCAGAAGCTTCCAGTGTACATAAAGTGACGAGTGACAACACAAAATTAAATATGAGAAAAGGCGGCGGCGGTAAACATTTAACAGAGATGCAGTTAGTCAAAAAGATCTGGATGTTGAATTGTATGTTCAGATTTGTTGTAAATATACAGGTTATAAGGCGCTGTGTACCAATGCGAAATCTACTGAAATATTGTGTTGTAGGTCTTAAATCTTTTCTTAACAGGTCTTAATTTTCTACAATCACCAACAATCCACTTTTTTTTTAAAATAACATTTATTTACTGCTGAGGATACTAACCTATGTTTTTTTTATTAAATTATTATTATTGTAGACTGAAGTAATTGACAGTTTACTCTATTCTTGATAAGGGTTATCAGGTTTATGAATGATGTATTTGAAAATTTATATAAAATATTTAAACAAAATAATTATTATTGTATTATTAAATCTATTCAATTTTGATCATTTTTGATAGGGCAAGTGAATATCTTTCTTAAACTAGATATTCGAAAAAACAAATCCTTCACATTTAGCCCTGTATAAGTCTAGAATTTCATTCATAGTAGTCTTAAAATGTCTTAAATTTAACTAGGTGAAACCTGCAGAAACCCTGTTCTAGAGTTAAATTGGACCGAACGCTTTCTGAAAATTTACATAGGAAGGAAATATTTAGTTTTTGTTTTAATTGACGTATTTGTCATTCAGAATCTGAAGGGTAAAGATATGGTCTGATGTTATGTAATTTGGCAGAAATTTCCTTAATTTCTTATCTCTCTCTCTCCCTCTCTCTCTCTCTCTCTCTCTCTCTCTCTCTCTCTCTCTCTCTCTCTATCTCTCTCTCTCTCTCTCTCTCTTTCTTTCTGTCTTTCTCTCAATTTAATTGATCCCAAAGACTGATTTAAACTGTGTTCTAAATAAAAGTAATGGCATGCGATAGAAGGACAGTTTTCCATATTAAAAGGAGTTGTTGTTCTTACCAACACCTGAAATGGATATATTAGATACGGCTTCTATTTATCACAGCTGAACATAAGAAAACTGACAATGATCAGCTCAGGTAAACCTCATGTGCTTTATTCATTGTTAAATGCTAACAATGTGAGTTTAAATGCCATTTCACATGACATGTATTTCCATTTACTGAAAGCAGCAGCAGATAGTTCACTTTAGGTCCTGAAAATAAAATAAATCGTTTGAAATTGAACTTTAGAACTTAGTGCAAGCCAACACATATCAGTGATTCAGCATCGACATTTAATAATGTTAAAGAGGTTTAATATGTATTAATTAGATTATAATCCTTACCATTTGGTTGGAGTGCAGTGAGTGCACTACTCTGGTGCAAACAGCCAAATTGCTTATCACTGAAAATCTCGTCATGTGGCGTGTTGTTAGGACACGGTGTTACAATGTAACTTGCTCACCTAATGTTTATGTTCATAACATTTATATTATTTGTAATTAGTAATCTCCTTATGTGGAACTCTAAATCTATGTGTCATTTTAGAGTCTGTTACTGTCCACCAGAGTTCGCATTTCAGTCACAGATGCATGCTTTGAGAGCCTTCCTGGCTGAAGGAATCTAATAGGCTGTTTTTCAACAACCTGGGGTGCTGAATTATAATTGGCTAATGTGGCGGTGGGTTGATAAAATGACCAAAACAAAGACGGACATTCCGGCACGTAACACACATTTTCAAAGCAGAATAACTGACTTTAGCATTGCTTTTCAGATAAATTAGAATGTTGAAATGTTTCCTAAATATCTGCACACATATTATAGTGTTTTTATGCTTTAGAAGAGTCAAAAACTTACAATACAGCATCTTTTACTAGGTTAATTAGCTAAGTTAGGGTAATTAGGCAAGTCATTGAATAACAGTGATTTGTTCTGTAGACAATTGAAAACAAAATATTGCTTAATAATATTGACCTTAAAATAGACCTTAAAAATTAAAACTGCTTTTATTTTAGCCGAAATAAAACAAAAGACTTTCTCCAGAAGAAAAAATATGATAGAAAATACTGTGAAAAATTTCTTAATCTTGTAAAAAACACTTGAGAAATATTTGTAAAATAATAAATATTGCAAGGGAGGGCTAATAATTTTGCCCTCAACTGAATAAATTTCACATACAGTTAAAAGTCAGAATTATAAGCGCCCCTTTTAATTATTTTTTTCTTTATTAAATATTTTCCAAATGATGTGAACAGAGCAAGGAAATGTTCACAGTATGTCTGATAATATTGTTTTTTCTGGAGAAAGTCTTATTTGTTTTATTTTGGCTAAAATAAAAGCAGTTATTAATTTTTTTAAACCATTTTAAGGTCAAAATTATTATTCAATTTAGTTAATCTTTATTTGTGTAGCGCTTTTACAATGTCGATTGTGTCAAAGCAGCTATACATAGAAGATTATAGTGAATTGCAACAGTGTCAGTTCAGTTTTCAGAGTTTACGTTTAGCTCAGGTCAGTGTGGTTTAATATTCAGTGCTGAGAGTCCAAACACTGAAGAGCAATTCCATCGATGCGCAGCTCTACAAGTCCCAAACCATGCAAGCCAGTGGTGACAGCGGCGAGGAAAAATCTTCACCACTTGGCATAAGTGAAGGATAAAAACCTTAAGAGAAACCAGGGTCAGTGGGCACGACCATTTCTCCTATGGCCAAACGTCTTGTGCAGAGCTGCAGTTTAGGCACCGAAGGCTGGAGAACGCTGGACGTCAGCGAAGACTCTGCTGTCCCTGGAGGTCACAGGAATCAGACGCATGCTCTCCACTCCACCATGACCACCAAAGCAGCTGCTCAGGATACGGCCTGGTCCGGGATTATGGAAACCTTGGGATCATCTCTTCACAGGTCTTGGATCGCATCAGTGGCAATGCATAATCTCTGGGGGTCTCGGGATGAGTATCCCCAGGTGGAAATGGAAAATAAAGAGAATAATTAGTGTAGCTGCTGTTCATAGTGTATATAAACGAGATGCGTGGAGCCCATTCATGCATCATACCACTATGTGATGCATTGAGTGTATGCTTTACTAAAAAGATAGGTCTTTAATCTAGTTTTGAACTGCGAGAGTGTGTCTGAGCCTCTGACATTTTTCTTAGCCCCTTTAAGCTATATATTTTTCAGATAGTCTACAGGACAAACCATCGTTAAACAATAACTTGCCTAATTACCCTTACCTGCCTAGTTAACCTAATTAACCTAGTTAAGCCTTTAAATGTCACTTTAAGCTGTATAGAAGTGTCTTGAAAAACATCTAGTCAAATATTATTTACTGTCATCATGGCAAAGATAAAATAAATCAGTTATTAGAGTTGAGTTATTAAAACTGTTATGATTAGAAATGTGTTGAAGAAATCTTCTCTCCAAAAAACAGAACTTGGGAAAAAAAATAAACAGAAAATTAACAGGGGGGCTCATAATTTTGACTTCAGCTGTACATAAATTTTCTAACAATCTAGAAATATGTGTGTACGTGTGTGTAGTGTTCCCTTTCTCTCTCTCTCTCTCTCTGCACCGGCACCCCCTCCCTCCATCATCTGTCTGCTCTCTCCATTCACTTCAGAAACCAGTCTGCACAAACTCACCTCACCTATTCCTTATTAGCTCTCTCTGCATTTTCTCTAAGAGGATTGCAGATTATTTCACTGCAAACTGCAATCATCTGCCCTGTAGGAGAGGGGAGATCTTCGTTTTTATCCTCTGTGGACTGCGGAGATCTGCGTCTGCAATCATCTGTGATGTTTTGTGGATGTGTTCAGCGATGCGGTGAAACTGCTCTGACGTTCACCAGTTGAATGCGCTGTGAAAATCAGTGTCTGAACATGGAGGTGCCCTGAGGAAAACAAAAAAAGCCCTGAGGTTTGCCGGACCGCATCTGTGTTTGGCTGAATAATGCATCTGCATGAGCAACAGTGAGTATGGAGAAGCTTCCATGTGTGGGGAAAGTAGTTGGAGAGCAAACAGGTTGCTGGTGCTTTAGTTTCAGACTGATGCATGGATGTGTATTAGAGGCTGTGTGCTGAAATATCGTATTTCTGTCACATATGGTTTGAAAAGTGAAGCATTTTCATTGGAAGAATAGTGTTTAGTTTGTTTAATTTGCATTGTTGTTGCTGTCTGAAATGTGTCAGATTGTTTGGTGTGTGTGTGTGTTGTGCTGGTATTCATCACATTGTAGAAGGGCTGCACAGCATTGGAAAAACCTGACATATATACAGATTAGCCCTCCTGTGATTTTTGTTTTTGTTTTCTCTGTCAATTATTTCCCAAATGATGTTTAACAGATTCAGGAATTTTTCACAGTATTTCCTATAATATTTTTTTCTTCTGGAGAAAGTCTTATTTGTTTTATTTTGGCTAGAATAAAAGCAGTTTTTAATTTCTTTTTTAAGGTCCATATTTTTAGCCCCCTTAAGCAATATTTTAATTGTCTACAGAACAAACCACTGTTATACAATGACTTGCCTAATAGAGTGGAGGAACTAGGAAGTCACCTTATTGGCTATTCGGCTACTAGCATAAAACTGGTTCCCTTGATAAAATCCATATAGGATTTTCCCACAGGCTTTTCGAAGATTGCAAATAATAAGCTAACTTAATAATAAGTTCAAACACTGTTCATTAAACGTACATGTTTTGTCCAACCGGATAATCCTCACACGAAAATACAACTTTTAGCACTTTTTTAGCACTTAAATGACCTGTTTAACTCGGCAGTCATCTTTAATACTCCTCTTGGTCAGTATGCTCGGGCATTCTGTCTGAATAAGGAAACATCAAATTCTCCAAAACTGTCAGCCAAGCTTACGATTACATTATAGATTTGGAATCACCAATAAAGTTAAACAACAACAACTGTGTGGAGATGTAAGCATGATCAAACACCCAATGAGAGGGGAGAGCATGCTCGGAGCCCAGCGCCTAGTCAGCGGGCCAATCAGAAATAATAAATGAAACCTGTTTTGTTTTAGTGATTGGGCTGGAGCATCGGCAGATCGCTGTGCAGTTCACACTACATGACTTGATTTTGTGTCTTTTAATCACTGTGGTGTTCACACTACCTAAATGATCCACAAGAAGGGGGTCACACACTACATGATCTGACAACAACTTGTTCGCCAACAGTTCAGTCAAGCTACCAAACCACAGCTAATAGAAATTTTGAGGGAGGAATCGTCAGAAAAAGCTGAACACTATTGGCTGCTCGTGTGCTGATTACATCACTGACAGCGTTTCAAGCTTTCAATGGAGCATTTCAAAACATCATCAGTCAGCTGATGCATCAGCGGATCAATCACTCATCTGCAAAGTTTAAGTGGAAAGATGCACAGTGTTTTTAATTTTTGTAATTTTATAACTCTTTGAAATCAAACGAACATATCTACAACACCCTGACGATTTCTAAATATCTGTGGATTTCTTTCTAACATTGTTATTTTTTTAAATTACAAACCAGTACAGAACTGAACATGTCTACCTTTAATTACCATATTGGTCAAAATGACTGCATGCGTGTCTGCTTCTTTTCGCTGTAACTTTATATATGCATGTATTTTTGCCTAGCAACTTCCTGCTAAAATAAACAAAACTTTCTGATAGCAAAAACACAAATTTACTTGTGAAAATGAAAGCGAGGCTCAGGCCTTTGCATGTTCTAGTATCTTAACTACATATTTATAGGCTGTATTACCAAAAAAAGATAATATTTTTAGGGTAAAGCTGTCATAAAATATGATGACAGACATTCAAAGCTTAATTTTAATATCTCAACAGAAGTTTTGAATGTAAATATGATGTGAGAAAGGTCAGAATGACCATTATGGTAATTTTAATAGTTACAGAATTCTAGTTCCACTGTTAATATAGCCTACTCTCGTGTCCGTGTTAACACAGAATGAAGCGAGTGCATCGATGACCATTCTGGCCAATCACAGACGTTTCTGTTCAGCTCCTGAACACATGGCCATTCAGCTCATGCTGATATGCTCTCTCATTGGCTGCAGCTCGTCACTACATCTGACCACACGTGGGGTCGAGTCGGCCGACTGCTCTGGAATATTCAGCATGCTAAATATTGGATTTTCGTCTGCGAGGTGTTGGCGACGCTTCAGCGAGCCTCTTTGACGCGTTGTTTAGTAGTTCACACAAAGACTGCCGAGCGCCGTGCACCTGCAGATTTTTCCTCGATCACAGCCCGATCTGTCGTCGAGCTCGTTAACTTCCAAATCGGGCTCAAATAGTGTGAACTAGGCATAAGGGGAGTAGAAGGAGCAGCCAGGAGAGGAGAGGGAACACACACACACAGCTGCACATGTTGTGTTTGATTAGAATTAAAAATAAAACAACTACTTACCTTATATCGCCATCCCTGTCAATATTTGGCATATTTTCAAGCTAATTTTCGAACTAATATGCATGAGATCTTGACTTCATTTATGGCCGTTACACATGATCGTCCTC
The DNA here is from genome assembly GCA_903798205.1 of Danio tinwini. NCBI lineage: Eukaryota > Metazoa > Chordata > Actinopteri > Cypriniformes > Danionidae > Danio > Danio tinwini. The sequence continues at coordinate 2,943,948 of CAIGQZ010032409.1, forward strand.
TGGATAGTGATCGACTGATCACGCTGCTCTTCCGAAGTAATTCACAACTTAGTCTTGATGGTGAATCTCCTCCAGAAATGAATGTGACTCTTTGTTTACATGTTTGTGGGCGTTTGAGTAGTTGCTGTCACGTGATGTGCGTTTGACAGGATGGACTATACCTCTTGTTTGTTTCATACAGATTACAAAACCAAAAACTTTTGTTTTCAATTGCACTTGGTTCATTTAAAAGTAGAATTTTCAAGCTTTATGTGGATATATTTCTTATGTCTAAGAAGCAAGTATTTGCTGAGATTCCAGTATGTTTGTTGACCACCAAACTGTTTTAAAAGCACACGTCTGGTCTGAGCTTTTTCCCTGGAGAAATGTCACACTGTAAAAAAAATGGCCCTGATTTCAAGGGTAAAAACTGTAAAAATGCTACAGTAAAAATCCGTAACCTGGTTAACAGTATTTTTCCCTAATATATACGGCGAATAACCGTGAATTGACTTTTTCAGAATTCCCTGCATGGCACATCACTTTTTATGCTTTTTGTTGACATTACTATAGATCTTTTTAGTTGTTTCCCCATCAGTGATGTACATTGGAGATTTATGTTACATCTAATGTTGATAGCATAGTAGCTGTGTGAATGGCACCGAGCACCTTCTTTACACCGATACACTTTTCAGTTTGTGGGAAAAGTTGTTTGTGATGAGCATTGGTTCATTATGTTAACCTGTCTATCTGTGTAACAAAAGATGTGTAGATGTTGGTAATTCAAAATACAGACATATCACCTCTATATATTAATGAAATATGGTAGTGTACTTCAAAAATCAGAAATTACTTTTTACGATTTGTACCACATTTCTAACAGTTAAATACTGTCAACCACAGCTGCCGTTTTTTTACCGTAAATTTTATGGGTTTAATTTTTTACAGTGCAATATATAACGATCGATGATTGGCTCCTGTACTAGTAAGCTACACTTTTCCCCATTCAAAACTATACATGTGACACATCTTATGTATTCTGTAGTCCTTGCTTATTCACAGACTGACTTAGGAGCTCACAAGATGAGGCAATACCTTATTTTTCATTGTTTGATGGACGTGCGTGACCGCTATATGTTTTTTAGATGCTTTTGTGAGGAAAAAAAAAACTATTTCCATTTTCACACACAGCAGTGGCATTAGTCATACTGTCAGTTCTAGAGCAGTGGACCAATCAGAAGAACTCAAAGGCGGGACTATTGTTGCACACTTCTGTTTATGGGGTAGCAATTTGGCATGACAACGGCAGCATGGTGGAACCACCACTGAGCGATGAGTCTTGTGTTTTTAGACACAAAGACATGTTCTGTATCCCTTTAAAAACATGCTGACGATAAACATTCACTGCATTGTGATTAAACTCTGCATTGATTATGGTGTGTGTGATCTTTATAATCATTACATATGACCAAATATCTCCTCAAACCTTTTGGGTACATGAACATGGAAACCGTACGTGTGTGTCTTTGTACGTTTTTGTGTGGTTTACGAGGACACAAAGTTGTGTAATGACATGGGTATGACCTACAGTAGGTTTTACAACATTGAGATGCTTTATAAGGACATACCTTGTGTCCTTGTGATTCAAATGCTTAAAAATTATACTTTACTAGATGTTTGATGTTCAAATGTCTCCACAGGTTTCCTGTGAGTGCTGAGTTTTGGGGTAGAGTTGCGATATGGCCATATATTAAGTGTTTTTTAGCATATAAAATACATTACGCCTATGGAGAGTCCTCATAAACCATATATACAATGTTTATGTGATTGTGCGTGTGTGTGCATGTGCGTGCATGTTCCTGACATTCACTACATTAATAAATGACCAAATATCTCCTCAAGTACAACAATACCAGTAAGTGTTGACCTTTTGGTGACATTTATTTGGTCCCCATAAAACATGAAACACAATGTGCGTATGTGTGTGTATGATTGTGTGATTGCGCGAGATCCTGTTATTATGAGGACCAAATATCTGTTCAAGTAGCAATATCAGTCATTTTTGACCTTTAATGGGCAGTTGTTATGGTCCCCATGAGGAAAGCGGCTCATAAATCACACAGAATGAAGTATTGTGAAAATGTAAAAGTGCAGAAGGTTTGCTGTGAGTGTTGGGTTTAGGGATAGAGTTAGGGGCAAGAGTACAGTATATACAGTCTGTATAGTAAAAACAACAACAACAACATTACATGCTTGGGAGGTCCTCATAAAATATGAAAACCCTGTGTGTGTATGCTGACCTACTGTAGTTCAGTTCACCCTTTCTTCTAGACTGTGTTTATTATGGTCGCTACTTGTGATTTGCATTGGAATGATGTCATCTTTCTCTCTGCGTGGTTTCAGGCAGGTCAGTGTGTGCACTGCGGTCAGTAACCTTTGACCCAGCTCTCAATTTGTGATCGCTTCATATGGTGTAATTTTTCCCTCGACACTGACAGAGGAAACCTGTTTGAAAACAGTCACTATTTTTACATTTCTCTTTAATGGCAATTTAACTGCTCTGATATGTATGGCTATTAGTTTATTTATTTATTGCTGACTGAAGCAGTTTTGTTGTGGTTGTTGTTGTTGTTGTTGTTGTT
>CAIGQZ010032409.1:2951568-2962075 GCA_903798205.1 Danio tinwini
AATGCAGAACTTTGACACCATAAATCAAATAATAAGAAAACAACAACTAAAAATGTTGCCTTGGCATGTTTAATTACTAAAATGAAAACGATTAGGGTAAATGTTTGCAATATAAATGGAAAAAGCACATAACATTTACAGAACTTAAAAAGTAAACTGTTTATAAACAGATTAACACTGCTGAATGCTCGCTTTATTAATACAAAAACAAAAAATCTAAAACCATCTTATTACAATTTTGCAAATGTTCTGGTTTATATATTGTTTATTATGTTTATATTTTAATATCTTTTCTGTATGCATTGCTAATAACAGTTAGGTTGCTCATATATTTTAATTATTAACAAAACATTAAAACATATTTTTTTATTATTAAAAATTAAATAAAGTCAAAATAAAATAAATAATAGCTATCTTATTTTATATATTATACAGATATTATATATATTATATAAATTCTCTGTATGCATTGCTAATAAACGCTGTTTGGTTGTTAATGTTTTATTTTATTATTTAATTAAAAAAAACATTAAATCATAATTTTATAATAAATAAAAAATGCAATAAAGTAAAAAGAATAAAAATGAAATGAATAATTTTTTTTTTACAAAATATAGAAATTATTAATTGCCAACTAAATGAAATATGCTCTAAAATGTGCAAAAATGACTAAAACTGAAATAGAAAAACATTAAAGGGCTGGTCCACAGTGTATTCCTAAGGCTTGGTTGTGTTTATAAGATGTAAAGCAATGTGGGCTCATGCTTCACTTGTTGAAAATCCCATTATTTTTTCATATATCTTACTTTGATTATATACAGCTACTCTGTTAACATGAAAACCACTGTCAGATTTCCTAGTTCCTCTGAAAGCCCCGCCCTCAAGAGACTCTGATTGGTCAGCTACCAAAATGTGTTTTGCGGATCAGCTCCACGTCACGCCTCTACAAGCACGCGCCCTTGCGCTGTGTAAACAGAAAAGCTGTAATGCTGCCTGAATCAGACAGAAAAAATGAAGAGGACGCAGCCTGCTCTCTAAAATAAAATCTGACAAGTGTCTTTCAAATATATCCGAGTTATAAGCATGTGTAAGTAATATGAAACAATCACATATCTTTTGTGAGTTTGTTATTTGAGATGTAGAACGTAGGGAAAACGTCAGCATAGAGAAACACTGCAGCGCTGCTGAAAATTGTGGCTGTTTACAGCGGTTTGACTGATAAATATGAATTTGTATAGCTAAATTGTTAGCTGTGTCAAAAAGCATCTTCAGTTGATTACATCCTTGTTTACGTCCTTGCTACAACATATTGTTAACGCTAAAAGCTGTGCATGTAATAAATCTATTTTTACAAATAAAAAATGCTTATGGGTTGTGGCTCACAATCCACAGCTTTTTTTTTTTTTGCCGAATGCAGCACTGAACTGGGCAAGATTCTGGAAGTTATCCTTTGTCAAATGTTAGCTATGTATTTTTTTTATAAATCTCTGGAACATAATTAAAATAAAATTGTAAGCAATGTGTAAGCTATTCCTACCAAATAGCCCAAATACAGAAACAGAAGAAGCTCTGTGGAAATAGCAGCGTTTAACCACCAATTCAGCTTTCTCTGCTACAACATTACAGCACCTCTGGCCATGTCTCTTCGCTGCACAGAGTGTGCCCGTGGTGAATGCGCGTAACCAGAAACCCTTGTGATCTCATTAGCCTAGATATATTTTTTGTAGTCCCCTAACTTTGTTCGCTGTAGGCTTTGCTAATCTAACTCTGTAAAAGCCAATAATTCCTTTGAGCATATTACATTCAGAGATGTTGTCTATGTTCACACAGTTACATTACACATCAACTATGGTTTAAACTATGATATTGTATTATGGACCACCCTTTTAAATAAATAAATAAAACATTAACATCAGTAAAATAACCCTGATAAAAGTTTGCGCTTGATCTTTGCCATGGTTTGATTTTACCAATAATGCTGATCTCTTCTTTTTCTGTCTGTTTGTCTGCAGCGACAAGCTCCACTAAACTGGAGGATCTGAGTTTTCTTGATGAACAGCGAAACGCCCCCCTGCGCACCTCCATCCGCCTGCCCTGGCACAACACCGGCGGCAGAGCTCCACACGACAAAGGTACAGCACAAAAATCACAAAGCCCACTAGAACCAAACCACCTCAAAAAATTACATCTGATTCTGGCACAATAAAGACATTTTATCTGGCATAATTTACACAACAATTTTTCATCCCAAATTCTTGTTACCTTAATGCCTTTAACAGCAAACCAGCACTGGGAAACACTCATACACTCTCACATTCACACACACAAACACAAGTACGGCTGATTTAGTTTATTCAGTTCACCTATAGCACATGTGTTTGGACTGTGGGGGAAACCGGAGCACCCGGAGGAAACCATTGCCAACACCAGCAGAACATGCAAACTCCACACTGAAATGCCAACTGACCCATCCGGGACTTAAATCTGCGTCCCAAAACCAGCGACAATGCTAACCACTGAGCCACTGTGTCACCCATTATTGTGTCATTTGGAGCTTATATTTCATCATACAAATTATATATAAATATACAGTATAGTTATAGGCCATGGATTGTTGTTCTGAATTAATGTAGGAAAACATAATGCAAACTCAACTCTCAACTCAACTCAGTTTATTTCTAGAGCACTTCCAACCAACGGCAATGGGTACTAAAGTGCTGTACATAAAAACACAAAATACATGCCAACAAGCAAGGAGCCAAAATACATAAACACACAACACATGATTAAAAGAAAATAAACATTTGCATTAGGGTTGTCGCGATACTGGAATTTTGGTACCAATCAGTACTGAAATATTAAAAATGTCCTTTTCACGCTAACATTTGAACGCTGCTGAGCACGTTCTTAAACACCGCTGATTGGCCACAGTAAGATACAGGGAAACTGGAGCATTTCAATGTCACGTTGATCAGCTGGTGTTTCTATAAGCTGGCATACGAGCGATCCGCTGATGAATCACGGCTTTACAACGCTTCACAGTCCCTGTATCTGTTGTTACACTCAGTAAACAGTGGTGAGGTTGATGAATTGATGACCTTCACAGCCAGTCACAGTCATTTCTATTGAGCACGTAACACAATAGCAACTCAGCTGTGTTTACGCTCAACAGTGCTCAAATGTTAGCGAGAAATGGACGTTTTTAAATTCCAGTATCGACTGGTACTGAATTCCAGTATCGTGACAACGATAATGAGAGAGATGCCCAAAATAATGGATGAAGTGCAAGAGTACTGTGCAAACTTTCAATTAGAGGAATCATCAGAGGAAAATCTGCTATCATTCTGGGAGAAAGAAGATTGCTTATTTACACGACTGCAGCGCCTTGCAAGTAGAAGCTTGTACATTCCTGCAACAAGCGTTGTGCACAAACTCTCATTTAGTGCAGCCTAAATCCAGGCACAGTATCCTAGATGCTATTCTGTTTTTGCACTGTGCAAAGAAAAAGGCCAAGTAAACATAACATAGCTGCTGTTTAGGCTGAAGTGGTACTGTTTTTGTTATCTTTTTCCTGTATATGTAAAAGCTAAATCTGCTGTTAATAACAAAAGATTCACAGTGACCTATCATCTCGCTTAAAGGGCACCTATGGTGAAAAATCTACTTTTCAAGCTGTTTGGACAGACATATGTGTAGGTGTAGTGTATAGACCGTCATATTGGGGTGATATAAACACACCCAGTCCTTTTTTTTCAATTTAACAACATAAATCAGTGGACCAATTGGAGCGGTTTCCAGACCGACCACAACTTGACGTAGGAGTGCGGTCCCCCCGCCCACCGAATTGATTGACAGCTGCGTATTAACATGTCTCCGTAGTAACGTGTGTAATCATATCAACTAGACACAGGACCCCAGGACGTGAGCAAACTAAGCAACCATAAATAAAAGGTCTGTTCAGTTTAGGATCATCAATCATCATCAAATGTGATCAAGAGTGAGTTTTACAAGTTTAAAATGTTTTAAAACAGCGCATGTGTGTAATAAATTACAGCCATTTACTTCATCAACACAGCCGCGTGTCAGAATTGTGTGTGTATTTGTGTGTGTGCGTGAACTTTGTTACGACATTGTGTGTGACTCATCCTGCAACTCCACAACATGCATCAAATACTCATTGGTAAAGTTCTTACTTGTTGTTTTTCCTCACAAATGTTACGTGAGATCTTATTCCTTCGTGTTTGTCTGTTGTCTGACGTAGCCGAGGGAGCCGCTGCCAGGCACGTGGAAACGGCGGGTGTGAAGGACTAGCCTTAAAGGCGCAGTACACAAAAACAGCTAGCTTCTGCTAAATGCTACAAAAAAGAAACTTATGACAGGTATAATAAAAAATCTGATGGGTGTTTTGAGATAAAACTTTACAGACACATTCTGGAGACACAAAAGACTTATATTAAATCTGGAAAAAGTGGTAAACTATGTGCCCTTTAAAACAAAGAATTAGAATTATTAAAGTGTCGATCGGGTGCGGGTCGGGTGCGGATCGGGTGCGGATATAGCCTATATATCAGATAAAATAATATGTGCGGGCGGGTGGATGATTAGAATGAAGGAGCGGATCCGGGTGACATTTTAGCTGGTTCATCTTTAATGGATAGGAAAGTGTAGGGTATTGTCAGGAAAGCATGGGGAGTAGAGAGAGGGGAAGGATCGGCATAGGAGCGCGGCGAATCAGACTTGAGTCGCCGTGAACACTGGAGTGCATGTGTCAACCCACTAACCCAGGGATGGGCAAACTCGGTCCTGGAGGGCCGGTGTCCTGCACAGTTTTGCTCCAACACTAATCAAATACACCTGAACATGCTAATCAGTGTCTTCAAGATCACTAGACATCTATAAGCAGGTGTGTTTCATTTAGAGTTGGAGCTAAACTGTGCAGGACACCGGCCCTCCAGGACCGAGTTTGCCCACCCCTGCACTAACCACTACACCACTGGCGCAGACGTGCAATAAATAAGTTCTAAACCATACATTGTGTTTTATTGTGCAATTATAGTAATGATAATATTTATAATGATATGTTGAACTTGATGATTGTCTCACACATTGACCCACAACAACATATTGTTCATTTAACATAGTGTACAATGTTTTATATTTATTTTATTGTCATTTGACAAATTAGATTTTCTTTAAAGTAACTCAATAGTTACTTTTCCTGGTAATTAGTTACTTTTATAATTATGTAACTCAGTTACTATTTCTGAGTAGTAACTAATAACTATAGCTAGTTACTCTTTTAAAGGAACGTGCCCAACACTGGTTATGTCTGGTGTAATTCCCCATCTCTAACAGTTGTGTGCTGGTTTACATTATCACTAAAAACATTTACACCGACTTCACAGAGACTTCTTCCATATATATCCATTTTCCCACTTATGGCAGAATAAGGAAACTCCTGTGGTGAAAGGAGGTGTTTAAAATGGTTATGTCTATTAATAATGGAGGAGAACATGCTTAAATACATGTTTTCCCTCTTGCACCATCTGTTTGTCTGTTATATAAACGCCCATGTAGCCTCAGGGTTATATGTGTATGTATGTGTGTGTGTTTAGCTGTTATTCTGACCTTGCTGAATGCTCGGATAAATAATGAGAGACTCAGAGGTTTGATTCATTCTCAATGTTTATTCCAGCTTTACAGGTGTATTATCCGCTTGTTAAGTCGTGACGTATGGAAGACTGTTTCCGGGTCCAAGCCGCTACTCATTTGAATAGAGAAAATAGTTGTTTATGATCACTTTACAGTCTTATCACACTTAAAAAGCAAATCTCTAATGGCGCGTTACAAGCGCAGCGCACACTGTAAAATATTTTAATGAACAGTTTTTGTATTTTGTGATTCTCAAGTGTTTTCTGTTTATTTACTGTTGTGAATTGCATTATGGGATATTGATCTCTGCTCTGTCGACTTTTGATGTTGATAATTCAACTCTACTGTTTAACAAAGTGACTTTTATTGACGTTTTAGTAGTATGAAAAATATAATGTAGAAGATATAGAGAAGATAAGAGATAATATATAGATAAATAAGTCTGTAAAATAACAGTAAATGTCCTGGCAGTTTATTACAAGGTATTTGTAGCGTAATATAACACCATCCCAGAAAATATATGACTTTAAACTATTAAAAATGTTCATAAAAGTCACTTTTTCCCAACTTTTCAAGGTTAAAAGTTGTTAGAAGAAAGATTTAAGTCCCATTATACAATTTAAAAGCAGACATAAACATGCAAAAAAAAAAGAATAACTACAGTAATTTTGCAAAACTACTAATTTAGTCAACGTCATTCATATGGAAGTTTAGCTTAAATGGTCAAATAGTGCATTTTGGGATTGAAAGCGGCATAGAGAAAGCATTAAGAGCAGCCAAGAACATCAGAAAGGTTGGACATTTCTTGACTTCATGCAAATGCCAAGCGAAAAACATCGTGTGGCAGCCAATTGATGTGAAAAGTAGGCAAGACAAGATGTTGACGTTTGTTTCCGAGTGTTTGCGGAACTGGATTACTGAGCTGAAATCACTTACATGCACAGTAGGCTATGTATTCATTCACACTGTTTACACAAACATCTTAAACCATGTACAGTTAATGACAAAATTATTAGCCTGTTACTTATTTATTTTATTTTATTTTTCTCAAATATTTCCTAAATGATCTTTAACAGAGCAAGAAATTTTTCAAAGAATTTCCTGTAATATTTTTTCTTCTAGAGAAAGTTTAAAATTTTTTCTAAACCATTTTAAGGTCAATATTATTAGCCCTCTTAAGCAATATTTGTTTTGATTGTCTACTGAACAAACCATCGTTATACAGTACAATGACTTGCCAAATTACCCTACCCTAGCAGAAAAATATCTAGTCAAATATTATGAGCTGTCATCATAACAAAGATAAATAAAATCAGTTATTAGAAATGAGTTATTAAAACTATTATGTTTAGAGATGTGTTTAAAAAGTGTTTAAACCTAATAACTGGTTGGGCCAGCCTTAGCAGCAACATCTGCAATCAAGCATTTTTTATAACTTACCAGAAGTCTGTTACAGTACTGTGGAGGAATTTTGGCCCACTCATCTTTGCAGAATTGTTGTAATTCAGTCACATGGGAGGATTTTTGGTTTTGAACCGCCTTTTTAGGGTCACGCCACAGTATTTCAATTGGGTTCAGGTCAGGAAATTGACTAGGCCACTCCCAAATCTTTATTTAGTTTTTCTTCTGCCATTCAGGAGTAGACTTGCTCATGTGTTTTTTGATAATTGTCCTGCTGCAGAACCTACGTTTGCATAAATATTTACATAAATGAATCATTTAATTATTTTTGAGGCATGTTTTCAGATGTTTAAATTTATAATTTATTATATGTAGTTTCCGTTCAGAATCCGTATTTGGTGGAATAACTTTTGTAACAAAAATAGTGTTATATTTTCTTTTAAGAAATGCTGTTGAATATGTTGAATCATACACTCTCATCTTCTTTCTGTCAAACAGTAATTTGGGAAAAAAACATACAGGAGGGCTAATTATTGTGACTTCAACTGTATTTGTGTGTTTTTATGTCTTATTTTCACCTGAGTAACCCTGTGCTATGCGTGTTTTACAGCTTGCTTTGCTCCATACAAGCCCACTGACATCATGCTCAAGCCGCTGCTGTTTGAGGTTCCCAGCATCACCACAGACTCAGTGTTCGTGGGCCGTGATTGGCTGTTCCAGCAGCTGGAGGAAGACCTGAGCCCCAGCCAATCTGGCGAGAGCAGCGGCTCTGGGTCCATCCTGGTCGGCAACGTGGGCTTCGGAAAAACTGCCATCATCTCCCGCCTGGTGGCCCTTAGCTGCCATGGAGGACGCATGCGGCAGATCGCATCCAACAGCCCCACCGCATCGCCCAAAAGTGAGTCTTACGGCTTATTAACAGTGATGTACTTCAGTAATTCTAAAGTATTTTAATCGCTTTTAAAATGTACTAGTTCTTAAAAACTTGTAATGTAAAGTCTTTTCTACCATGTTCTCAATTAATCTTTTAAACATACCAACAATACCAAATTAGCATACAAACAATAAAACTTTGAGTTAGGTGAACTAATTGCGTAGATGAACAAATTATTTATGACTAATTCATAAGTAATTAATTATTTGTAGCCTACCGTTTCAACTACCTGACTTGCATGACTTTTGTTTTACTCATTATCAAATCATAAATAAATAAAGATAAGTTACAAATTACCACCTGTCAATCACTTTTCCGGCGGACTCTGGTATGAATAGGCGGAGTGATCTGTGCCGTTATGGCGTCCACACATGTGGTTGGTAAAAATGGTGCACAAACAACAGGAATCAACCAACAGTATCTGAGGTTTTCACTAAAATTACTTAGTACAAGCATGAAAGCAAAAGACTGAAGCAGTGTACTGATGCTGTGATACATTACCTGATAGATTGAAAAGACTGAAGAGTCGTTAGATAGAGACTATTAAAAAGATTAATTAAAAATCTTATAGTGAGACACGATCCAGCGGTACATCCCTGATAAACTGTCCGACATGCACTGTTCTCTGGAGCTCAGACGAGCGCATGACAGTGTGTGTGTGTGTGTGTGTGTGTGTGTGTGTGTGTGTATATGTATGTGTGTGTGGCTGTGTCTGTGTCTGTGTGTGTTTGTGGTCACGTGATGTGCGTTTTCAGCAGACGGAGGGCTGTTCAGAAATGCTAGATGACGCACCAGTTTGAACGTGGATTATTTTCATTCTAAAATGCCATTTTAAAACTAAGCTGTATCAGTGTAAACGGGGCCTGAGTGTGTATTTTTCACGAGCGGGTATGCGACAGGGGCGGTGCGGAGGATCAGCGATGTCGCCTCAGCATCGTGATGTCTATAGACCATCGGCGATGGACGATGGCATCGCCTATCGACTTTATATTTTCCGCCATGCTTACTCTTGCTTACTTCTGATATCGTACTACTTGCCGTTTTGTTGATCGCGAGTTAGCGACATATACGTACAGGAGCGGAGGAGGAGGTCGTTTGGCACAACTTGAATCGATACTTTAGGTTAGACTATCGATAGACTATCGTAAAAGAAATTATCGCGATAGTCAGATGTATCAATATTTTTGCACAGCCCATAAAAAATAGGCAACTCAAGCACCAAAATAAAAATACGCACCTCACTCAAGTCAAACTCGAACACATGATACGTCACCGCGCATCATCATATAAACAAAACCTCAGCCAAAAAAAAACACTCCCATTCATAAATGTTTTCGCTTCTACGTCCGCATCGAAAACTTCCTTCTTGTACACTTGCACTTTCAATACAGCGCCTAACTCCAAGGAACACCTCCACTCCCAATCAGCATGAAAACATACATTTTCACAGCAAACAGGCTTGAAACAAGCAAACCACGCTCTACACAAACACACAGCAGCATGCCCTTGTGACCCGGAATCACCTTCATGCTCTGACTGCGTGACGATGAATGAACCACCATTCAAGGCGCTCTAAATAACTCTCTATCAGGTGACAGTTGATCCAGTCACAAATCATCCATATGATAATAGAAATAAAATTCTGAAGACGACTGACACATTGTAATGTACTTGTACAGTAAATGTATTACGTTTCATATGCATGTGTACAAAGCATGTTTAATTGCAGGAACATTCATTCATTTTCTTTTTAACTTAGTCCCTTTATTATAATCATCATCCAAATGCTTTGGGTGTATGACCATACTCCATAAATGCGTTATATAAATAGACATTACATATTTAATATATAAGTTTGCTTTTAAAAAAGGCTTTTGAAATAATTTCAAATCTTCCCTGTTCATTGAATCTATTAATGACGATAATCCTAATGTACGCTTTTGTTTATTTTTTACATGTTATATTTTTCTATTCTGTTATTGAAAATTTCATCCTGATTTATTTTTGCCAGTGGAACGAAATTTCATTCACATGTGAATGGAAATAAAAGCAGTGTGTGGATGAGCTGTTTGAGTGTTTGTACTGATGTGTGTGTTGACGTGTGTGTTTATCAGGTGCAGAAGTGAGTTCAGATGTTCCTCTCAGTCAGTCGACTCCTCCACTGAGCACCAGCAGCTGCCCGAACACACCTGAGCTCCAGCGCCACCGGGACCAGGCTGTCAGACGCCTCGCTGCTAAGGTACAAACACCAAAAACAAACTCAACTGTTCGTTTTAGGTCTGAATGACATGATTTAGGGCTACACAATAATATATTGTTTCAGCATCGACACTGCAATGTGTTTATTTGTAATGGTCACATTGCTGGAGCTGCATTTATTTGATAAACTACAGTAAAAATGGGTGAAAATAATTGCAGTAATAATAATTATGATTTGAATTTATTCCTGGGCTTCAAAACTGAATTTTCAGCATCATTACTGTAGCTTTCAGTGTCACACGATCATAAAAAAAATAAATA
>CAIGQZ010032409.1:2986760-2999674 GCA_903798205.1 Danio tinwini
AAAAAAAGAAATCACTAGTCACTTTCATAGTATTTTTTCCCCTACTATAGTTGTCAATGGTACCAGTTTCCAACATTTTTCCAAATATCTTCTTTTGTCTTCATCAGACGTAAGAAACTCAGTGACACTTTAGTTTAATGAACAATTCACACCATTTACTACTGGTTTATTAACTGAATACTATTAAGATATACTGTTTATAAGCACTTATAAAGTGTGATCTTATTTTACATCCTTAATCCCAACACCTAAACCTAACTACACTGTAACATATCTGTAAATGAATATTGTAAATTGCATTATGGGATGTTGATATCTGCTCTGTCAACTTTTGATGCTGAAAATTCAACTCAAAGTAACTTTTATTGACATTTTAGAAGTTTAATAATGATATATAACACATACGAAATAATATATAGATAAATAAGTCTGTAAAATAGCAGAAAATGTGCTGGCAGTTTATTACAGGGTATTTGTAGCATTATAGTCAACACCAACCCAGACAATATATCACTTTAAACTATTAAAAATGATAATAAAAGTCCCTATTTCAAGGTTAAAAGTTGTTGGAAGAAAGACCAAGGTCCCATAATGCAATTCAAAAGCAGAAATAAACAGGGGAAAATAAAAATATGAATCACAAAATATGGAAAACTGCTCATTTACAGATTTATTTACAGTGGATTACCTTACTAACTATTAATAAGCAGCTAATTACTAGTCTATTGAGCTAAAAGTCTTAGTTAATGGTTTGTGAATAATGTAAATGTTACATTATACATGGTCAGAAACTCAAGCAGATGAGGCTGAGTAAATCATGACAGAATTACAATTTACTTTTGGCTGAGCTGTGCTTTTAATCACTAGTTTTCATTCATACAGTGCACAGACATGGTTCTAAACCTAAGTAATAAAAAACAATACTATGTAAACAATAATAATAATATTAATAATTTTGCTGGGCTGAGCTATATGGATTGGTTCTGGTCAGGTTTGTTTATATATAGAAGAGTTTATTTGCAAAAACATTACTCAATTTTATTCATTTTCACAAAATTTTTCTGATGCATATTGAAGAGTACTATTTAAAAAAGATGATTTATGAAAATTACTAAAACTGGAGTTTTAGTATTATTCAGAAATCAGGTTTAAACAACAGGTATTGGCATATTGGGTGTTCAATAGCAAAGATATAAAAAAACGAGTTCTGACTAATTTATTTCTGCAAATGAACACTTTTTACTTTCATGTTATATTTTAGGGCCATTATTTGGCTTTATCTGTTTATTTTGTGTGTATATGTACACTACCTAACAAAAGTCTTGTCATCGACCCCAGCTGGTAGAGCAACAAATAATAACTTGACTTCTAGTTGATCATTTGGAAAAGTGGCAGAAGGTGGATTTTTCCCATGATTCATCTGTTAAACTTCATCTCAATCATCACAAATACTGCAAAAGACCTACTGAAACCTGCATGGACGCAAGATTCTCATAGAAAAAAAGTCAAGTTTGGTGAAGGAAAAATCAAGGTTTGGGGTTACAGTATGGGGGTGTGCGAGAGATCTGCAGAGTGGATGGCAACATCAACAGCCTGAGGTATCAAGACATTTGTGCTGCCCATTACATTACAAACCACAGGGGAGGGCAAATTCTCCAGCAGGATAGCGCTCCTCATACTTCAGCCTCCACATCAAAGTTCCTGAAAGCAAAGAAAGTCAAGCTGCTCCAGGATTGGCCAACCCAGTCACCAGACATGAACATTATTGAGCATGTCTGGGGTAAGATGGAGGAGGCATTGAAAATCAATCCAAAGAATCTTGATGAACTCTGGGAGTCCTGCAAGAACACTTTCTTTGTCATTCCAGATGACTTTATTAATAAGTGATTTGAGTCATTGCAGAGATGTATGGATGCAGTCCTCCAAGCTCATGATGGAGTCAGACACAATATTCATTCTGTTTCCACTGCAGCATGACTTTATATTCTATACTGGACATTATTTCTGTTCAGTGACAAGACTTTTGTCTAAGTAAAGTCAGACCTTACTGTCCTAATGAAATAAAAATCAAGGCATGATCATATTTTATTTTGGTCAAATAAGCGTAATCTAGAGGCCTTTGCCTTTTATATAAAACACTTCTGATACCAAATGATCAACTAGAAGTCAACTTATTATTTTTTGTTCCTAAAACTTGCATAGGCGACAAGACTTTTGTCAGATAGTGTACACTGTATGTATCTATGTATTTTTAGTAGTGGACCTATCAGGTTTGTGTATTATTTAACTATTTTAGCTTGTTAATTTTTTTATGGAAATTGCATTGTTTGAGCTGCTGAAATTATTGTGAGGGAAGAACAAAGTACTGTTCTATTCTATTCTATTCAGTTTTTCCTATTCTACTTTATTATATTATATTTTTATTCCACTCTATTCTATTACTCTATTCTGTTCTATTATAATCTATTATATTGTGTTCTATTATACTCTATTATTCTTTTCTATACTATTATTCTATTCTATTCCATTCCATGTACAGATTGCATTAGATAAACCTTAATAATCCCCAAGTGAAAATGTAATTGACATGTCAGCTCAATACAATCAATTGTAAGAAATGTCATCAGTTTACATAAAAACAAAAATGGCGTTTTACTCAAACACATAACTATAAATGGCAAATGCAGAGAAATTGAAAATTTTCAAGATCTCTTCACTTTTTCCATGGCTGTTTCTGTGTGTATAGAATATAAAACAAGTCTTAATGCAAAGATTTATTATTATTATTATTTTTATATATCAAGAGCAAGATCCGTCTTATTGAAAGAGACTGCCGGGGAAGTGTTTTTCCATCATGCCACGAAGAAGTGATTTGCGGTGGAGCTTTAAAAGCTGAAATGGTTTATGGATGCTCCTCATTCAAATCATATTTCAAAGCTGAAAGAAGCGCAGCTCTTGATCTGTTGCTCACTGAAGAGCTGTTTCTCTATCTCTGTGTTACTGTGCTCAGATCTGCTGCGTAATGCATTATTAAAGTCACTTCAGTGCAGCAAAAAAACAAAGCAAAAACACTGTAATTGTGAAGCGGACGGATCTGTAACATGGGTAATGTGTAGTTCTGGTGCAGAGTCTCAATATTTAAGTTTGTTTATTTATAAAGCGCATTGAAAAACAGCCACAAGACTGATGACTGACTGACTGATTTACATATTTAGTACAAATATACAGAAAACAAAGAAATAAAACCAAAAGAAACAACAGATGCAGTGCACAACATAAAGGAATACACCCCATTTTGAAAATGAATATTTTTATCAATGTTTTTATCAATCAAAATATGCGCAATTTTTAAATGTGCAAATGTTAAGTAGTGCAGTGATTATGAGGAGTCTGAGTTATGAGGAGAGTGGGGTGTGTATTAGGGGGGCAAAAAGTCAGTGGGGAGCAGAGTTCAAAAGCGAGACAGCTCTGGGGAAGAAGCAGTTCTTTAGTCTGCTGGTTTTTGTCCAGGGGACCCTGAAGCGCCTGCCAGAATGCAGGAGAGAAAACAGTCTGTGAGCAGGGTGAGAGAAATCTTTAAGAATACTGCGTGCTCGGCGCAGACAGTGTTTCCTCTGGATGTCCTCTATGCCTGGCAGTGTGGTCCCTGTGATGCGTTGGGCAGTTTTCACCACCCGCTGCAGTGCCTTACGCTCCGCAACAGAGCAGCTTCCATACCAGACTGTGACACAGTTCGTCAGGATGCTTTCTATTGTGCAGCGGTAGAAGTTCACCAAGATGGCTGATGACAGCTGGTTCTTCTTAAGTTGCCTTAAGAAAAATAGGCGCTGGTGAGCCTTTTTGACCAGGCTGGAGGTGTGTTGGTGGTCCAGGAAAGGTCCTTGGAGATGTGGGTCCCCAGGAACTTGAAGGATGATACAGGCTCGACGGCCATCCCATTGATGTGGATGGGATCATGTGAGCCTGTTCGTCCCTTCCTGAAGTCCACAATGAGCTCCTTGGTCTTGTCGGTGTTAAGGAGCAGATTATTGTTGGTGCATCACGTGGTCAGATGCTGTATCTCCTCCCTGTAGGCAGTCTCATCATTGTTGCTGATTAGACCAATCACTGTGGTGTCATCTGCAAATTTGATGATGGCGTTTTTATCTGTTCACAGGCCTACAGTCGATGGTGAAAAGGGAGTAGAGGAAGGGGCTCAGCACACAGCCCTGTGGTACACCAGTGTTGAGTGTGACGGTGGTGGAGCAAATGTGGTCTGATCTAACATTCTGAGGTCTGTTAGTCAGAAAGTCCATAACCCAGTTACAGAGAGACGTGTCTATATCCAGGTCTCTAAGTTTGATAATAACTTGACTTCTAGTTGATCATTTGGTATCAGAAGTGTCTTATATGAAAGGCAAAGGCCTCTAGATTATGCTTATTTGACCAAAATAAAATCTGATCATGCCTTGATTTTGAATGATTTCATTAGGACAGTAAGGTCTGACTTTGCTTAGACGAAAGTCTTGTCACTGAACAGAAATAATGTCCAGAACAGAAGTAATGTAAGTCATGCTGCAGTGGAAACAGAATGAATATTGTGTCTGACTCCATTATGAGCTTGGAGGACTGCATCCATACATCTCTGAATGACTCAAATCACACATTAATAAAGTCATCTGGAATGGCAAAGAAAGCGTTCTTGCAGGACTCTCAGAGTTTATCAAGAATCTTTGGATTCATCTCCAATGCCTCCTCCTCCATCTTACCCCAGACATGCTCAATAATGTTCATGTCTAGTGACTGGGCTGGACAATCCTGAAGCACCTTGACCTTCTTTGCTTTCAGGAACTTTGATGTGGAGGCTAAAGTATGAGAAGGAGCGCTATCCTGCTGGAGAATTTGCCCTCTCCTGTGGTTTGTAATGTAATGTGCAGCACAAATGTCTTGATACCTCAGGCTGTTGATGTTGATCATCCACTCTGCAGATCTCTCGCACGCCCTCATACTGAATGTAACCCCAAACCATGATTTTTCCTTCACCAAACTTGACAGATTTCTGTGAGAATTTTGGGTCCATACGGGTTCCAGTAGGTCTTCTGCAGTATTTGTGATGATTGGGATGCAGCTCAACAGATGATTCATGGGAAAAATCAACACTCTGCCACTTTTCCAAATGATCAATTAGAAGTCAAGTTATTATTTGTTGCTCTTACAACTGGGATCCACGACAAGACTTTTATCAGGTAGTGTAGGTCAGTGGTTCCCAACCTTTTTTCCAAGCGACCCCTATTTTAACGCTGACTTTTTTTAAACCCCCCCCCCCCCCACACACACACACACACACACACACACACACACAGAAACATACACAAAAACTGACTAGCATATAACATTGAGCTAATGTTGTGTTTAATATATGCAAAAACAACCACTCGGAACTATTGACTTTTTCTCAATAACAGTTTGCACTTTTTTTCCAAAACCTGCTGCAAATTTTACAGCAGCACATTTAACATCATGTACAAATAACATTTACAAATTTATCTGTTTAACTTATTAAAAGGTGAAACATGCACACATGCACGCACACATAGGAAAAATTTTGGGGGTTTACCAACTGTCTGTGGGTGTCTGGTGCTCTGATGTCTCTTTACTTTGCAGGGCTTCATGCTTTCATTCGCTAGTCTGTCACCACAGATGACATACTCAATTCTCACCTTGTCCATTGCTTCAATGAAACCAAATTCAAGATAACTATCCAAATAAATCCTTGCTTTCTTTTTAGCACATTCATTTTTATCTCCTTCCTGGTGCTTTGCCATATCTTCTTTTTGGTGCATCTTTTTTTAAGTTTGCTAATGTAAGCTCTGGCCTAGGTTCCCACTCTCACAATACACTGTAACATTTTCGACGTTAATAAAATCTATTATTTTTCTATATTAGTTTCTTCCCCCAAATAATCAGAATTGAATTATTTAATAAATGAAAGTAATTTTCTTAAAAAAAAAAAAAAAAAAAAAAAAGAGTGCTCCTGGCGACCCCTTGAAAATCATTAGCGACCCCCGGGTTGGGAACCACTGGTGTAGGTAATATATTTTGATGCATTTGAACAAAACAGATGTATTAAACATATATATTTATTAAAATAATATTTTATTCACTAAACATCTGTAGAAATAGAAAGATAATACATGTCATGCAAAATGTTGCGTAAAAAAATACAATCTGCATTTCAGCTAAATTTTTATAAATTTTTTGTTTTTTTATTGAGATATTCATTGCAGCATTTTAGCAAATATTACAACATCTCTATTTTTTACAAAAAAGAATTCAACAATTTAAATAGCACACCTAAATAATAATAATAATAAAATTCAAATTAATGAATAAATAAGTAACTCGGATGGACCCAGAATACGCTTTTCAAAAAACACAAGACGTCTAACCCTTAGAAACCACCCCACTCCTGGGACTAAAGCTTATGCAGTACTGTTGGTGTGACCTTCACCATCTGGGTATTCAACCTACGCTTTCAAGATAGAGGAGAAGAGGAGACCAAATCTTGTCAATTTTTTCCAATTTCTTTGCCATAAGAAGTCTGATCCTTTCCAGATGTGCTAATTTAGTTCATTCTTCCAGCCAAGATCTAAATGATGGGGATTCTGTTGATCTCCAAAATCTTATCACTAGCTTCTTTGCCACAACAAGGCTGTAAGACAACAGTTGTTTTGGGAAATCCTGGAGTGATCTAGTTTTATCTGAAATTCCGAATATGACCAAACGTGGGTCGAAAACTAATTCACAATGTAAAATTTTAGATGGTTTTAAATATTTCAGCCCAGAATGGAATCAATTTAGAACACAGAGCATAACTATGTAAGGAAGTGACTAAGTTTGTCTTGCATTTATCACAGTAGGGAGAGGTATCAGGAAAAAGTTTATGTAATTTTGTCTTGGTATAATGGAGCCGATGTATAATTTTAAACTGAATTAGACAGTGTCTGGAGTTAACAGAACAAGAATGGATTTGTTTCTTTTTAATTTTTTTAATTCTTTAATATTTTTCCCTAACATATATGTTTTGGTGTATTAAATATGCACTAATACTGTATACTATTGTGAAGCATTCTATAGAAAATATTAATTTAAATTAGAGATTTGTTATGGGTTTACTCATATATGTTGAGCAGTGTATTATATACCAGGGGTTTAAAACTTTTATCAATCATTTACATATTACTTGCTGTGTTTACAGTGTGATAGCATTAATTACATTGAAACGTAAATATACAGCTTACCTGATTCAGTGTGATGGCTGAGCCTGTTTCTGTGAGGACAACATGCTAATCTGTGGTTGGATTCCTGACACGACTAACTGTAAATCATCTTCCACTGTCAATAAGCGTGAGCCAGAGCCTACTTGCTTTTGATGTACGTTCATACAGAAAATGCTGCTTCGCAAAGTAAAGTTGCCAGAGCCCTGACAGTGTGGTTGAGTCGAACAATGGGTATGTTTACATGGGCAACAATACTTTAATACAATTTTAATACGATTAACACAATACTCTGATTACTCTGAGTCACCATGTAAACAGCGATTTTTAATTACCGTAATCCAACTAAAGTCATAACCAGGGGCGTCGCTAGACCCAATTTACTGGGGCACATGCCCCAGTATAAATCGCCAGTGCCCCAGTAAATGCTTTGAGATATGATTTACTTCATATGCAAGTGTATTAATAGGGGTAATCAAGGAATAAAGACGTTATTCTCTATGTGTAACCGAACCAACGCTGGTGAAAGCAGTGTAGTTTAATCAAAAAGCAAACTGATGCATCTGTGCATGTGCACAGAAAACCATACCCTTGCGCCTCACACATCGCTCCTGCTGGACCCTGACGCGCTGCTCTTCTCCCGATGCGAGTCCCGGTTGTTAACATGCACGTCGAAAAAAATACCCACTGCTCACGCGCCGTTCATGCATTCTAAAACCGGCATTAACAGGGTCTTATGTGGAGGTGACGGCACGCAGTGAGTTTTGCAAGTCGACAAAACTAAACTTTTAAACAATATAGTGATCTTACTAAGCATTCCTCCTGACATTTTTTGTATGAAGCACAAAGGAGGGATGCAGTCAGGGAGGTTAAACCTAATGAGTCTAATTCTCTGTCATGTGTCAAGTCTAAGATAACAGATAATTAAACATCTTTTTTGTATTGTATAGAATTGCCTATAAAATTTTATTCAAATGAAATTATTATTCATGCAAAAGATTTTTTTTAAAGGATCTTAGCATATCACTCCAGTTGTGTCTACATTACATTTAGGACTAATTATTTGGAATAGTAATTGTATAATAACAAATTATTATTATTAATAATATTATTACAATAATAATTATATATATTAGGGGGGGCAGGGGGTGCCCCAGTAGAGCTTTATGTCTAGCAACGCCCCTGGTCATAACTGAACTAAACAAAAATTTAATAAGACGTGGAGTATGCAGATATTAGTGGCATTATTGAAGTAAACACCGCAATTAAACTATTACCGCCATGTAGGACTTTTCACCACATTTTGTGACAAGATCCACACACACGGCTGTCAGTAAAGGACTAAAGGTCATTCATTTTAAAAAAAGCTCCTGCTCCATTTTATTTGTATATATGTTACTGTAACGCATAAACTCTACAGGCGCCTGATAGTTAGCTGTGGAGCTAACGTAAATCAGATTCACTCTAGTGAACACGCATAAAAACAGTCATCATAACTTACTCGAGTGCAGGCCTCAAATTCTCGCACCCCCTTTAATAGGTGCTGGCATCCCCTAGTGTTGCACGCCCCACAGTTTGAAAACCCCTCTTATATACTCTTACTGTACAATATTAGATGCATTTGATGAAGAAATATAGAATTCAATTGCATCTGCGTAGAAGCGTACACATTTTAATAGCTCAAGAAGTGAGCAGAATAAATACTGTATAATGACTACATAAGAAAAAGAAAACACTATCGCATATCTGGAGCTGGATTGTAGAGTCAGATTTGTACACAGGAGACTCATTAGTGCTGAATTTCTTGACCTCTTTCTTGCTATATGACCATTTATTACTGAATAATTCTGACTCAAGCTGGACAGACTGTTTAAATCTGCAGAAATACACACATCTGTGACCTTTGCTTTAATCAATGCATTTTTTTTAGCATAAACTGATAGTTAGGCTAATGAACAGCATTATTTAATTATTATTATTATAGTAATAGTGTCTTGATTGTTTATTTGAATGCATTCGCTAGCATGAATAAACCATGAGCAATGTTTTTACAGCTTTTATTAATCTTTGTATTTATTTAGGGGCGTCACGGTGGCGCAGTGGGTATCACGATC
The DNA here is from genome assembly GCA_903798205.1 of Danio tinwini. NCBI lineage: Eukaryota > Metazoa > Chordata > Actinopteri > Cypriniformes > Danionidae > Danio > Danio tinwini. The sequence continues at coordinate 2,996,131 of CAIGQZ010032409.1, forward strand.
GCCTCACAGCAAGAAGGTCGCTGGTTCGACCCTCGACTGCGTCAGTTGACATTTCTGTGTGGAGTTTGCATGTTCTGCCCGTGCTCACGTGGGTTTCCTCCGGCTGCTCCGGTTTCCCCCACAGTCCAAACACATGCGCTATAGGGGAATTGAATAAACTAAAGTGACCGAAGTGTATGTGTGTGAATGAGTGTGTATGGATGTTTCCCAGTACTGGGTGCAGCTGGAATGGCATCCGCTGCGTAAAAGATATGCTGGATAAGTTATTGGTTCATTCCACTGTGGCGACCCCTGATTAATAAAGGGACTAAGCCGAAAATAAAATAAATTATTGAATGTATTTATCTTATGTATTTATGTGCATACTGTATGTATCTTATATCTTTATTAGTGGACCTCTTGAGTTTGTGTGTTGTTTCAATATTTTAGCTTGTTAGTTTTGAGAAAATTGCATTGTTTGAGCTCCTGGATATTTTTTTTTTATTTCCTGTGAGGGATGAATGAAGTACTATTCTATTCTAATCTATTTTTCCTATTATATTATATTATTATATTATATTATATTATATTATATTATATTATATTATATTATATTATATTATATTATATTATATTATATTATTCATTCATTCATTTTCGCTTAGTCCAATATTTATAAGGGGTTGCCACAGCGGAATGAACCGACTATATTATATTATTATTATATTATATTTTTTACAGCCTGAATAAGAACATACCCAAAAAGTGGGTAAATGTTGTACCCCTGGGGAGCTAGGATGTCTTTAAATCATAGGCTTAACATTGCTCATTGAACTCCATTCATTACATTGACTCCCATTGTAAATGCCACACATCAATATCATTACATAGAAGTGACAGACTTGGGGGTGGGCTTATTCGACTTATGCAACCAATCATTGTCTCAATATTATAATGAAGCTCTCAAGCCACACCCCCAAAGCCATTTAAACACCCTTAATAACTGCCTCATTGACTTAAGCTGTGGTCACACTAGCGTTTAAGCTTGCGAACACATCGCTGCGGAAAGGGGCGGGATTAAAACGATGATTAGGCATTAAAAAAGCGAGCAATTGCTCCATGTTTTAAGTTTCTGTTCCGAGAGGTCATGTTTTGATCCTGGATTGATCTCACACAGTGATGCGAATTCGCAGGTCAGAGTTCACCAAGCTTGATTTTTGCACCGCAGCAAAATGCAAAACCTGACGCATTCGTGTGCGTATGAATGGAAGTCTATGGGGAGAAACGCCCAGTGTGACCGCAGCTTTAACACGGGGGTGGGACGGCTCATTGAAATACATTGATCCCACTGACTCCCATTATATATTATTATATTATAATGCTCTTTGTTAATCTTTGTTATTGTTAATAAAATTACTAGTAATTTTTATTAACATATATGGAAAGTAAAAGATTGAATTTTTAGTTATATTACACATGCTGCAGTTCCATAAAGCTTTTGTTAATGTGATCTTTATGTTATGGAGTGCTTAAATTTGTTGTATTTTTACCAAAAGTAGTTTTTTTTTTCTAGACTAATTATTAAAACTTACTTTTAGTTAAGAAACAATCAATAAAAAATCATGAATATACAGTTTTACACATACAGTTGTAGCAATTTTTAAACATATTATATACAGTACTTATGATTTATATTCATTCATTCATTTTCTTTTCGGCTTTGTCCCTTTATTAATCTGGTCTAAACATTTTTATTAAACCCTTCCATCTGCAACCTAACACTGGGAAACTCCCATACACTCTTGCATTCACACACATACACTACGGCCAATTTAGTTTATTCAATTCACCTATAGCGCATGTGTTTGGACTTGTGGGGGAAACCGGAGCACCCGGAGGAAACCCACGAGAATGCAAAGGAGGACATGCAAACTCCACACAGAAACGCCAACTGACCCAGCCGGGGTTCGAACCAGTGACTTTCTTGCTGTGAGGTGACAGCACTTATATGTTTTATATAAATTATATATATATATATATGAGATTAATTATATGAAATATGCATTCATTTTGTTTCATTTTATTCTATTTCTCAGACACTTTTGTCTTTTATTTAATGTAAAATGTGAAAAATACATATTTCTTTATGATTTAGTATATTTCATTCATTTATTTTCTTTTCGGCTTAGTGCCTTTATTAATCAAGGGTCACCACAGCAGAATGACTCGCCAACTTATCCAGCATATGTTTTACGCAGCTGATGCCCTTCCATCTGCAAACTAACACTGGGGAAACTCCCATACACTCTTGCATTCACACACATACACTACAGCCAATTTAGTTTATTCAGTTCCCCTATAGCGCATGTTTTTGGACTGTGGAGCACCTGGAGGAAACCCATGCCAATACGGGGAGAACAATCAAACTCCACACAGAAATGCCAACTGAGTCTGCTGGGACTCAAACCAGCAACCTTCTTGCTGTGAAGCGATCATGCTACCGTGACACCCAATTTAATGTATTTTACAAATATTATTAATATACAATATTTTTTAAAGAAAAATATAAGTATTATCAACACAATAATTGTGCATAATATTGTAAGTTTTGTGTATTTATATAGCGCATTTATCATGTATGGTCATACACCCAAAGTGCTTCACAATTATGAGAGGGGGTCTCTCCACACCACCACCAGTGTGCAGCATCTGATGGGATAGCAGCCACAGGACAACAGTGCCAGTGCACTCACCACACAACAACTATAGGTGAAGCGGAGAAACAGTGATAGAGCTAATTCTGTGCATGGGAATGATTGGGGGGCCTTGATGGGTAAGGGCTGATGGAGATAATTTGGCCAGGGCATCAGGGCTTACACCACTACTCTTTACGAGAAGTGCCATGGGATTTTTAATGAGCACAGAGAATCAGGACCTTGGTTTAACATCTAATCCAAAAGACGGCGCTCACTGATAGTGTAGTGTCTTCTTTACAATACTGGGGCATTAGGACTCACACAGACCACAGGTTGTGCGCCCCCTGCTGACCACCACTTCCAACAGCAACGTAGTTTTCCATCAGAATCAGTTTTATTGCCAAGTGTGCTTCACACACACACACAAGGAATTTGTTTTGGCAACAGAAGCTTCCAGTGTACATAAAGTGACGAGTGACAACACAAAATTAAATACAAGAAAGAAAAGGCAATAAACATTAAACAGAGATGCAGTTAGTCAAAAAGATCTGGATGTTGAGTTGTATGTACAGATATGCTGTAAATATACTGGTTATAAGGTGCTGTGTACAAGTGCGTATGAGAAAGTAATGCACGTTTATTGCATAGAAGGGGAATATTTAACTGTTCATGAGGTAGATGATCTGAGGAAGAAACTTTTCCTGTGTCTGGCTGTTTTTGTGCTTGGTGCTCTGTAGCGCCAACCAGACGGTAACAGTTTGAACAGGTAGTGTGCTGGGTGTGAGGCGTCCAGAGTGATTTTACGAGCCCTTTTACTCACTTTGGAAGAGTACAGTTCTTGAAGTGTAGGAAGGGTAGTGCCAGTGATT
>CAIGQZ010032409.1:3071428-3098353 GCA_903798205.1 Danio tinwini
GAAAGAAAGAAAGAAAGAAAGAAAGAAAGAAAGAAAGAAAGAAAGAAAGAGAGAAAGAAAGAGAGAAAGAAAGAAAGATGCTTAATGCATAAATGGTTGTATGAATTTCTGGATGAATGTATGACAATGTAAAATGCATTTTAATCACAGACTGAAGGTATATGTATTCTGTATATATGAATGAATGAATGCATATAAAAACGTGAATGAATGCACTTATAAATGTACCCATATATGAATTTCCTCATGAATGTATGTATGCATGCATTAAGGCGTGAATAAATATGAATGAATGAATGAATGAAATATGCTTAATGCATAAAAGGTTGTATAAATTTCTGGATGAATGCCAATGTAAAATGCATTTTTTTATCATATATCATAATTTATATTTATTCTGTACATATGAATGAATGATTGTATGAATTTCTGGATTATGTAGTTATAAATAATTGATGTACATGTGAAATAGTGAATGAATGAATGCATTTAAAAGTGTACTCGGATATGAATTTCCTTATGAATTTATGTATGCATGCATTAATGTGTGAATAAATATGAATGAATGAACGAATGAAAAGAAATATGCTTAATGCATAAAGGATTGTATAAATTTCTGGATGAATGTATGTCAATATAAAATGCATTTTTAATCATATATTCTTAATTGATCTGTATTCTTTATGTGAATGAATGAATAAATAATTCATGAACTTTTGGATGAATGTGTGAATATATAAATGCATATTAGAACCACAGACTGAATGTATCTGCATCTGTATATGAATGAATAAATAATGCATGAATGATTGTAGGAATGTCTGAATGAATGTGTGAATGTATAAAGGCATATTCGAATCAGACTGAATTGATCTGTATTCTGTATATATGAATGAATGAATGAATAATGCATGAATGATTTAAAGTTGAATGTCTCGATGAATGTGTGAATGTATAAATGCATATTTGAATCACAGACTGAATTTATCTGTATTCTGTATATATATGAATGAATGATGCATTAATGATTGTATGACTGTCTGGATGAATGTGTGAATGTATACTCAGAATCTGACTCAGTTTGAAATTATCTGTGATCTGTATATATGAATGAATGAATAATAAATTGTATGAATTTCTGAAGATATAAATTTATTGATGTTCATATGAAATTGTGTATGAATTACTGCATTTATGAACTTGCATATGAATTTATGTATGCATTAACATGAATAAATATGACACCTTTATTTCTAAAGTGCTTTATACAACGCAGTTGTCTGAGCTCAAAAACACATCAGACTGTGAATTAAACATTCATCATCTTGCTCTTGTTCTGTCCTTGTGGTTAATAAGCACTGAACCTGATGAAAACAAACACATCTGCAAGTTTTAAAGCATTCTGCTCACTTTTCATTTGCTTTCTGAACCTTTTTTGAGGAAATAGACTCACCCATTATATTATATATTCTAAACACTTCTCTTGCTTCAATATCTAGTTATTTTTTATTATTGTATTTTTTATGAAATGATAAAGGTGTGCACACAAAACTGATTTGAAGACATTACAATCCGAAGAACAGCACTGACAGAATAGAATTCCTTTATTCAGAATATATTCATTTCATGAAAATGAGAATTTGTGGAGTCGCTTGTTAAAAGCTTTTTCCCAGAATGCTCAGCAATGTTCTGTTCGTGTGCTATTTTGAACAGAAGCGCTTTTCATTAAAAAATCTTTCTGACCTCCATTCAAATCCAGGTCCATTAGCTTGTCTTCTGTTCAGCCTGAACACCTTAAATTACCTCCGCTGAGTAATGACATCGTGGCCTTTCAGACAGAAAACTACAGATGAACAAGACCAATGCAGTCCGTGCATGATCAATTTAATTCTTAAGAACATGAACAAAAGCTGCATGAATGAACGGTTAATGGAGAAAGTCTGCAGATGTCCAATTGATTATTATAGATGACGGAACAAAATGAAGCTCGGAAAGTTGAATCATCTGCATTCAAATGACTTGTTGTTTTAAACGCTAGCCAGGACAAAAGCATGAATAAACAATAAGCATATGCATAAAAGCATCTTTTTCAAATGTTTTTCATTCATTCATTCATTTTTTTTTTGTCTTAGTCCCTTTAATCATCAGGGGTTGCCACTGCGGAATGAACCGCCAACTTATCCAGCATATGTTTTACGCAGCGGATGCCCTTCCAGCTGGGAAACATTCAAACACACCCATTCACACACATGCACTATGGAAAATTTAGCCTACAGACAATTCACCTATGTCTTTGGACTTGTGGGGGAAACCGGAGCACCCGGAGGAAACCCACGCCAACACGGGGAGAACATGAAAACTCCACACAGAAATGCCAACTGACCCAGCAGAGGCTCGAACCAGCGACCTTCTTGCTGTGAGGCGAACTTGCTACCCACTGTGCAGCCCCAAATGGTTTTTGAAAGTAGTATTAATATTACCTTTAATTTAAAAGCACAATGATTAAAAAGAGCATCCAGGTCAAGACTGTCAGCAACACAAATTCACTTTCTACTTAACAAATAACTTCCATATGCATATGTGTCTACTACCAACACACATGAAATATACAATTAAATTAAATACAATTAAAGATAAAAGGAACATCAACTCAAAACTAAAACACCACATCTTTAACTACACATTTCTGTCTTCAAAGCTTTTAAGATCACTTAAAAGACATCTAATGACAACAAAGCGCCTTAGAAGCTAGCGGTACAGCCACGGGACTCGACTTGGGGTGCGTTTCCCAAACAATGACGTAACTCGCGGCTGAACTATCATAGTACGATGCATCGTTTGGAAAAAGAACAATGTAGTGACGAGTGTCTCCCAAAACCTCTAGTTTCTCTGTTGCAGATCAGTCACTTGAACCATGTTAATTATAGAGTAAAACGCTCACAATGATGCTCTAAATGGGGTGGAGTAACAACTTCTTTAGAGAACAACCTCATCATTTTTTGTGCAAATTATATTGTTTTACACGCACACACACACACACACAAAAAAAAAAATGCAATATTAGTTTTGGTAAAAACATGCACTCCCTTTTCATATTAATTGAAATATATGTAAATGGCACATATAGAGCCAATGTTTGCTTTACTAATATTTTTGAGAACATTACATATTCTGTTCTAAATTAACATAAAATCACTTACAAAGGCTAACACGTCTAATATAATATATAAATCATATAAATAAATAATGTGGCTTTTTATTACTAAATAAAATTTTATATTAGGAAATGAAAAAATCATACTTCAATAATAATATTAATAATAATGATAACTATTATTATTATTATTAATAATAAGTAGAATATTGGGGGGGGGGTTAAGTCTACTTTTAAAATTTGACATGCAAATCACTGCAGAAATGTTCTAACCAACAGGCCCATGTCATATACAGTACAAATACTTCATAAATAACCTACTATAAATTAAAAGCATTAACGCATGCTGTTTTTTGTTTTCACAAGCTTTGGAGACGTAATGTAAATTCCGCTTTTAAATAATAGCTCACGTATAGCTTTCGTCATGAGCCATGGCTGTGTTCAAAATGACATCAATGTTTTCAAAGTGCACTGCGAAGGGAACACAAATGAAGATCGCTAAAACTAAACTGTAAAAACACTTTGAAAGCAAATTACACCTAAGAGTGATGACTTTAATGCTTTTTATCCCAAGTTTAAATGTTAGAATGTTCTAAACCACAGGTGTAAAACTTATGTAACTGCATCAACTGCAGCTCTGCAAAGTTTAGTTTCAACCCTAATTAAATACACCTGAACTAATTGAGTACTTTAAACTTGTTTGATACCTACAGGCGTGTTGTTGAAGCAAGGCTGGAACTAAACTCTGCAGGGCTGCGGCCCTCCAGGAATTGAGTTTGACACCCCTGTTCTAAACGAAGAGGGCATCGGGGGAATAGAACACAGCCAGGATCTATGTTTCTAACTACAGCTCCAGAGGTGTCGTTGCAAGCATGGAAGTTTGCGACGCAGTTTGCAAATGTTCGTTGAAACGACGGATTTGGGAAACGCCAAATCAACAAACTATGTTTGCAACAACGCAACTTGCGACCTTAGTTGACTAATGGATAGTTTTTGGAAACGCACCCTAGATTTCTTGCGATGCAAGAATAAATTTCGGAATAAAACGTGGTAGCAGTCTGTAACTCTGGTGTAAGTTGAACGGAAGTGAGCTGTCTAACAATGTAGCGCTCCGGAGTCCCAACGTCATTTTGGAACAAAAACATCATTCGTTTTCATCTTTGTAAATGTATTTATTACATACTGTAAGCCTTTTAGAAGTAAATCTATTTACTTTGTGCTGCTAAGTGTTTGACTACAGCACTTCAGAGTCTGTAACGCTGATGCCATTGGCCAGATCAAGCCAGTTCTCCTCCAGTCAGGACTCGCTGTTACTCTCGCAAAAACAACGGCTGAACATGACAGCAGCAGTAACAGCATTAAGTACGACCTGAGCAGACACTTAAAAGTATTAATTTAACACATTTGTGCCCAATAATGAGATTTATTTCTGTATTAGTGATGGCAATCTCCAACGAATCGTTCTTTTCAACCGGATCTTCTAAGTCAACTGGTTGAACCAATTGCCCAAATCGAACTAAATCATTTGAAAGATTCACATCTCCAGTGACGTTAAGCACTTGGCCAAAAACAACTTACTTTTTACATGCCCGATACCCCCCTCTGACTCGAAATAACCCAATATATACTGAGTTATTCAGTTATTAGAACAGATCACAGAGATCAGATTTGAGAACCAGTGAACTGATAATTCTGGGTATGCATGATTCAGCAGGCGAACCGAACACAAACAGTACATGACAGCCTGCAGTGACTGAACTAAACTTGATCAACTGCAGCGCTGGCAAACCGAGGGGTTAAATGAGAGGATCTGGCGAAACATACATTTATTTCATAACAGAAAGATGTAATGGAATTTATTAAGCGAATCATGCTTCAGCTGCATTGCAAAACTTTATTGTAAAAAACATTTCAGATCAAGATGATGTTTTAACTGACTGAAATTATGATTGCTCACTACATATATTTGATATGTTGAGTCCAAACTCAGGAAGATTGTCACAAAAGATCTGTTAAAGATCTGAACTTTCCAACACTACTGTGTATCCAACCACAGAAGCAGCCTTGCACACATATTTTACTTAAGGCTGCTGCTATATTGTGGGCTGTTGTATTTGAATTTGAGGATAGGTAGATGGTAGTGTTCTTGTGTCTAAATGTAGCCTATCTTTGATTGAGTTATTATACAATATTTATTCTGATAATTTTGTAATCTTGCACCTAACAAATAACCTAATTTACACAAAAAACAACAGCAAATAACCCAACTTCATAGTGAAACTAATAAAAACTAAAACTAAGCAATTTCAAATGATAGAATCTATTAAAAACTATTAAATTTCTCTCTAAAAACGAATTAAAACTTACTGAAATTGAAAACAAAAAGTTAAAACGAAATAAAAACTAAAACTAATGACAAATCCAAAACTATTATAACCTTGGCACGATGTGATAATACCTCAAACTTTTACTCTTTAGCAGTCACAAGACTGAAACCTCAGGTTTAAGGTGGCACTCTTGTCTCATCACAAAGGGGCAAACAAAACATACACAACATACAGTTTTATCTGTTCTCTCTCACTTTTAGTAGTACCCAGTTTAAACGAGAGATTTTGGAACCCAGATCTAAATTTAGCGGGAGCGGTTGGGTAGAAAATTATTATAAGCGATAATAATTAATAATTATACAAAGGCTGAATACATGGCAGGAGCAGTCGAGTGCGGAATAAAACCTTGCATTAGCGGAACTAAAAAATTATTCCCGCACAGACCTCTACCTTATGCTTTAACTTTTTACAAACCAGGGCTTAATTTGTGCCGGAACACACCGGATCCGGCACCTCTGAAATCTGATCCGGCACCTCATTTTACCGATCCCCCTCTTCAACCGCCCTTCTCCCCTGTCTGCTGTTCATTTTCACTTTCTTCCGCAACTCCCCACCCTCTTTACTTTCGTCCGCAACATCCTCGGGTAACATGCCAGATCCGTTAACCCGATCTGTTCCGGGACCTCGCACTTCACAAATTAAGCACTGTTGCAAACTTTTTCTGGCAGAGGGAGCAGCAAACTTACAGATGTAAAATAGGAGGGGAGAAGAATTGAAGACAAAAAGGAAGCTGTCCAAGGACAAATTTTTAAATAACAACATGCCTGTGTTTTAGTTTGAGAATGAACAAAGCAGACCATCCAACACGAGGACACAATGTGGAGTATGTATTGAAGATTTGTAATAAAGCTCTTCTTTGCTTTAAATAAAAGGCAGGATTTGATTCTAAAATACAAATTGAGTATCTTAAAAACAATATTTAACCGGTTAAATCTATTAATCCTTCTTATTATACAAATGCTGTCAATCCAAATGCCTACATAAGCATAAAACTGCTCTGAGATCAGGTTAAAAACCCTACCAAACCAGTTCATGCATTCACTGAGATCAAAATGAAACATAAAACCTCATTAACTCTTAGCAGTTTTGTTGCTGATAAACATTCATTGAAATCAATCACCCTTGAACCCTAGAAGTTTGTATCTAAAACAAAATCTGCCACATTTTCACTTGTAATTCATCAGATAGAAAGAATTGGTCACTGACTGGACTTTCAGCGCTGTATAGCCATCTTCAGGCTTCTGTTAAGCGTCAGTATGGTGGTCTGTAAGGGAAGATTGGTCATCGGGCTGGAGCAATTGGCAGTACTGATCCAGCTCTGGATCGCATTCCTTTCATATCCATCTGTTAAAGACACACAATGATAAACGCGCTCCTATTATCCAATTTTAAGTTCAAATTTCTCTTACAACAGGTTTACATCAATCCAGGTTCAAACAAGCACTTTCTCAAAATCTTCATTTCAGCAGCAGCAGCTCTTTTCTCACAGTATCCATGTTTGCATGCATCTTTTTTTATAAGCACTTTATTGCATACAATGATGCTTAATGGAAACACCAAGATGTGCATACGTTTGAAAAAATGAGCACAAGCTATGATGGAAACACATGTACTAAATAAATTCCAGCATGCACGTCAAAAAAAGTGATTTTGTTTTAAATGGATCATGTGATAATAAAAAGGTTTATGATGAGACGCATTAATGGACTTTGCAGCGTTTCCAGCATTATAAAACATCTGGAATGTTGTTTTGCATATTTCTAAAAGGCCTCAGCTAAAAGTCATCAGGTCATCACAGTGGTTCAGTATTATTATTATTATTATTCTATTATTATTACCACCTCCAGAACTGTCTTGAGTATCTGTCTGCACTCCCAAAGCGTGTCTTAAAAGCCACCACACATTCATTGCATTTCATTTCTGAGGCATAACTCATTATTTATATAAAAAAGGCCCACAGTAGCTTCTTTTATCACAGAAAACTACATGCTATTTGACATTTGGTGCCAGTTATCAGGAAGTGATGATCTTGTTTTCTTTGTCTCTGGATGGAAAGCTTTATTTTTGTTTAATTATCAGCTGTCAGTCAGCGGCCACTCTTTTTTTTCTGCTCATTGCGCCTTTGCCGTGTGCTGTTTGAATGCAGACAATCAGATACGAGTCACTTTTAAAAGACAAATGTAAGCTGGTCATCAAAAAAAATAATAATCGGATACGTTCACAAAATAGAAATTGATTAAGATCTGCAGTGTAAATGCAGCCTAAAAGAGACAGTTTGACCAAAAATAAAACTCTTTACTCACACTTAAGTGGTTCTAAACACAAACAAAACAAGATATTCTAAAGAATAAGAAGAATTTGAAGAATATTCTTGGGAAAAAGTAGCCATTGACATCCATAAAATACTACGGTGGTCAATGACTGTTGCTTTCTAACTTTTTTGAGGGCCCAAGTTGATGTTCGTGGGCAGCAAACGTAGATCATTATGCTAATGAGCTACAAACATAGATATGTATGCATGTTTGTACCTCATTAGCATAACAATTTTGATTTGCTGCCCATGGACATCAACTTGGGCCCTCAAAAAAGTTAGAAAGCAACTTTCCCGGGGGGCGGATTGGGTTAAGTTCGGGGGTCAGGTGTTTAAATAACACTGTTGACTGTTGAGAACCAGGTACTGTGTACTGTGGTGTTAGTAACTGTACTATGAAGTGTGTTTCGGGCGGCTGCTGCAATCGGATCCTATACCAATGTTTGTGACCTGGGGTTTTCACAGACCGTACAGTACTGTGGGGCGGGGGGGGGGGGGGGGTTTGAAATTAAGGGAGTTTTCCAGGAAAAAATACAAAACGGGAAGGTGGCAGGAGATGGGTCTGAAATACGGGAGACTCCCAGGAAAAACGGGAGTGTTGGCAGGTATGCTCACATATACTCTCTGCACTCTGACTACTTCAACATTATTGATAAGCCATGGTGGGCATTTCTCTTTGTCTCGCTCTGAATGCTGTCGACCAAAGACAACAGACTGTCATCAGTCCCATCAGCACAGATTAGCCTCACGCAAAGGAGGGGTTTGGAAACAAATGAATCGCTGTAAGAATCATATGAGTCGCTGGGATTATTAGGTAAAAATACATGCATATTATAAGACAATGAAAGTGCATTTTGACTTTGCATGCATATTAGCCTGTTGTTGGAGACCCCCAAAACCAAAATTTGACCCGTTTTTAATGTATAATAGGGGCTCTTTGATAAGCAACTAGTGAATAGTGAGACTAGGTCTCTAAAGTGTTATCAAATGTATTAATTTTGATTGATTGGAATGATTCTGTAGGGAAGTGAATCATGCATATAACGTAATAAACTACAAGCATAGATAAATAAAATAAAGCAAAGATTAAAGTAAAATAAGCAGTGCATGTTTTGTGGTTTTGTAAATGTAAAAATTACACTTTTCTTTAAAGTAAAGTCTTTACTGTACTCAGTGGTGGCCAAACTCGGTCCTGGGGGGCCGGTGTCTTGCATGGTTTAGCTCCAACTTCCTTCAACACACCTCCCTGGAAGTTTCTAGTATACCTATAGAGAGCTTGATTAGCTGGTTCATGTGTGTTTAATTGGGGTTGAAACTAAAATATGCAGGATACCGGCCCTCCAGGACGGAGTATGGACACCCCTGGTATAACTAATTCAATACAATTATTTTTATTAAACTTCCAAGTGGTAAAATGTCCTGTCTCTTAATACTTCAATCTCTCTCAAGCCCTAAAAACATGCAAACTATTGAAATTTCACTCTGTTATGGTTGAACTCTGCAAGAACTCCATAAATCTCCTGTGTTCTGAACCGTGACTCTTGCTCAAATCAACTCAACATTGCATATCTATGCGATGTGACATTGCAATATCGATGCTGAAACGATATATGGTGCAGCCCTAATTTCTATTAACTGATTTTTTTTAATCTTTGTTATGATGACAGCACATAAGATTTGACTAGATATTTTTCAAGATACTAGAATTCAGCTTATTCAGTGAGGATAATGTGTGTCAGATCTTCAGTAAACAGAGGAGACGAAAAGCACCAGGTCCAGATGGTGTTTCACCAGCCTGTCTGAAAACTTGTGCGGACCAACTGGCTCCCATTTTCACACAGATCTTCAACAGATCACTGGAACAGCGCAAAGTTCCATCCTGCTTCAAATGCTCCACCATCATCCCAATACTAAAGAAACCAAAGATCACAGGACTCAATGACTACAGACCTGTTGCCTTAACATCTGTGGCCATGAAGTCATTCGAAAGACTTGTGCTAGCTTATCTGAAGGACATCACTGGACCTTTGCTGGACCCCCTGCAGTTTGCCTATAGAGCAAACCGGTCTGTGGATGACGCAGTCAACATGGGACTGCATTATATCCTAGAACATCTGGACAAACCAGGGAACTACGCAAGGATACTGTTTGTGGACTTCAGTTCTGCCTTTAACACCATCGTCCCATCACTGCTCGAGAACAAACTGACCCAGCTGTCTGTCCCTAGCTCTGTCTGTCAATGGATCACCAGCTTTCTGACAGATAGACAACAGCTAGTCAGAATGGGCAAAATCACATCCGACAGCCGCACCATCAGCACTGGTACCCCCCAGGGATGTGTTCTCTCCCCACTGCTCTTCTCCCTGTACACAAACGACTGCACTCCAAAAGACCCCTCCATTAAGCTCTTGAAGTTTGCGGATGACACTACTGTTATCGGCCTCATCCGGAACGGTGACGAGTCTGCATACAGACAGGAGGTGGAGAGGCTGGCTTTACGGTGCAGATACAACAACCTGGAGCTGAACACGCTCAAAACAGTGGAGATGATAGTGGACTTTAGGAGAAATCCCCCTGCACTCCCCCCACTCACCATCATGAACAGCACTGTGGCTGCAGTAGAGTCATTCAGGTTCGTGGGCACCACCATCTCTCAGTATCTGAAGTGGGACATTCACATAGACCCCATTGTAAAGAAAGCCCAGCAGAGACTGTACTTCCTTCGTCAGCTGAGGAAGTTCAACCTGCCACAGGAGCTGCTCGTACAGTTCTACTCAGCTGTCATCCAATCCATCCTCTGCACTTCAATCACTGTCTGGTTCAGCTCAGCTGCCAGAACTGACCTCCGTAGACTACAGCGAATAGTCCGGACTGCTGAACGAATCACTGGCACTACCCTTCCCACACTTCAAGAACTGTACTCTTCCAGAGTGATTAAAGGGCTCGTAAAATCACTCTGGACGCCTCACACCCAGCACACTACCTGTTCAAACTGTTACCGTCTGGTCGGCGCTACAGAGCACAAAGCACAAAAACAGCCAGACACAGGAAAAGTTTCTTTCCTCAGGCCATCTACCTCATGAACAGTTAAATATTCCCCTACTGTGCAATAAACATGCAATACTTTCTCATACGCACTTGTACACAGCACCTTATAACCTGTATATTTACAGCATATCTGTACATACAACTCAACATTCAGATCTTTTTGACTAACTGCATCTCTGTTTAATGTTTATTGCCTTTTCTTTCTTGTATTTAATTTTGTGTTGTCACTCGTCACTTTATGTACACTGGAAGCTTCTGTTGCCAAAACAAATTCCTTGTGTGTGTGAAGCACACTTGGCAATAAGACTGATTCTGATTCTGATTAAAGTGGCATTTAAAGGCTTAACTAGGTTAACTATGCAAGTTAAGGTAATTAGTTAAGTCAAGAAAATTAACAGCTTTTATTCTAGCCGAAATAAAACAAATAAGACTTATTTCAGAAGAAAAAATATTATAGGAAATACTGTGACAAATTCCTGATTCTGTTAAACACCACTTGTGAAATAATAAAAAAAAAGAAAACAAATTCACAGGAGGGCGAATAATTTTGACTTTATATATTCTGTCCACCCTATACACAACGCCTTCTCATTTTGATTGTAATGCAATAACATGCACTCTTTGGAATGGTAATTATTGTGAAAATCACTATACAAATGAACTGAATCTGTTCTCCACTGACCTGCAGCGATGACCAGCTCCTTCACCAGCTCTCTGGTGATTGGACAGATAAACTCATCTGGACAGTCAGAGTCAATCAGTGAACAACTCAGATCCTTAATCTTCCTCAAGACTCGACCCCGGAGACCCACCGACTCTACAAGACAGAAAGAATATCATTTAAAAAGCCCAAATCATTATTCATTTTGAGTGTGCTTCATACAAGTGAGTGGGCTTGACAAAAGCACCTGTAGAAAAACACTCTTTTAGCTCTATGACACTTTAACCGACACTGGCACCGGTTTTGCACATTTCTTACAACCTCTCACTTTCTTACAATCTCTCCAGGGCCCTGTCTCAGAAAGGAGGTTAAGTGAAAACTCTGAAATGAGAATATATTAACCCTGAAATGAGAGAAACTCTGGGTTTTCCGATTCAAAATGGCAGGTTTGTCAAACTGGAGAAGGCAGGGTCAGTCAAGCCTGTTTCTGAAAGAGAGGTGACTTTTACTGTGACTTAGTAGCTGTGGTAGCTTAGTAGCTTAGTAGCTGTGGTAACTTACTCTGTGAACCTAACCTGGTCAGGAGCAGGTTTAATTCTCTAAACTCAGAGTTTCTGTCGGTCTCCTCCCCTTTTTTAAAGACGAAGCGGTATTTCTCACCTTAGCCTTACGTTTCCATCCACCTATTTTAATGCTATTGTGAATATGCGCATAAAAAATATATAAAAGAAATTGGTTGATTGAAACGCCAAGATGTGCATAACTTTTGAAAATAGGCATAAAAACATATGCGCATAACTGAGTAGGATAAACTTTTTATTCGATGAGAAAAGATGCACATAAACTATGGAAACACTTTTACTGAACAAATTACAGTACAGTATGTACATTAAAAAAGGTCATGTGATTTTGTTATAAGAGATCATGTGATGATAAAAATGTGTGTAAATGGATAAAAAAGCAGGCTGAGCCCACTGTAAAAGATCTGAAATGTTGTTTTGGTCATTCTTAAATGCTTAAACCATTTCAGTATTAGTGTTATATTATTAATGACCTCTAGAACTGTCAAGAGCATCTGTTCTCCGCATCTCATGGCTTCAAACGCAACCACGCGTTCATTGTGTGTCGGCATTGTCTTCTGAGGTGAAAGTCATTTGTTAAATAAAGAAAAGATTCACGCAACTTCTACCGCAGTAAATTCTGTTTTTACTGTTTATATTTGGCGCCAGTTATAAAGGAAGTGACCCTTTTGACTGGCTGGATGGAAACTGCTTTATTTGCGTATCTTTTATGCGATAATAAATAATTAGCTTAAATTCACTGACCTTCGACAGGGACGTGTACTGTAACTAGATTAATGGGATTAGCTCAACCTCTGGGATGGGATTAGATTAACCTCTACCACTTGATCAATAATAAAGGCAGACACACACAAGTGCACTTTTACATCTATTAAAAACTCAATTTTAGAAATGTTATCTTAAACTGATCAGTGTGTGTAAAAGTGGGAACCTTAAATTAAACATTTCCACTAAACATTAAGCTAAGGTAATATGCAGTCTTGTTTTGTCAAATTTGTTGTAGAAACTATGCAGTAGCCTATTTTATGTCATTTAAAGCAATTTCATCTGAAATAACTTCAAAATTACGGCAAATTCCCCACTTTTTCAAGTGAAAAGTCAATAAAATGTCATACATAACATTACTTTTTTTATTATACTTTAATATTTAAATACTTTAAAATGTAAACGTATGCATTAACTTGAACAGCTGTTTTCCTTCTGTTTCGCTGATGCGGTGGTGTTGCTTTTTTAAATATGTGCTCATATTTGCTAGAACTTTGCATGAGCACATCAAGTTCAGCTGGGCCCAGTTTTTCAAAAGTAATCCACTAGGATTTTGGATAACGGATTGGATCAAATCTTGAAAATGGGTTTTTCAAAAGAAAAAACAGATTACATAATCGAATTAGATCACGTAACCAAATCTTGGTTTTGATCCGGATCAAACCTTTAGTTTGTTTTATTAAGACTTTTTTTGGTAGGATTTGGATCACTTTGATCCAAAAAATTTGGATTAAACTGATCCCATCAGAAGGGTGGATTCAGCATGGATTTCATGCCCAAAATGTAATGAAAACTTTAAACATGTATCAAATAATTCTATATTTGGATCATGCAGCAGTATCTTACAAGAGATCCTATTTATTCATAAGGTTTTAATTGTATTAGTTTATCCGTCAGGTAGGCTTTAACGTATTCAGCCTTTCAGTATGGGCCTACAGCAAAGTGGAAAGAGTTTGGCCTCATAAAATAATCCCCCAAACAGCTGTCAAAATTGACCAAAAACAATAAATTTCATTATGTCACTAATTAAAATATATATACTCATCATAATGGAAAATATTTTAGTTTTTAGAATATTTATTAGTGAGGTATGCAATGATAACAGAATAACCAAAAAAATGCAAAGAATGGCAATCACTGATTTTTGAAATCATTTCCAACAATTGCAAAAAGCGACTGAAAAGGCAGAAGCACAACTTCATCTGGCAGAGGAACAACTGACTCTGATCAAACTGCAGCAAACCAAGGCCTTCCTAAAGGCTACGCTCAGACAAGCTGGTCTCTCCACATCAGATGAGGAAGTCTAAAATTATTGTAGAGTTTTTGGCATTGTCTTTTTTTAATTCAATACATCTATATTTGAAACTATTTTTTTTTTTTTAAATGTGTGTGTTTTCATTTCAAACAAAATAAAGTTATATTGACCTCACACTGGCTATTCTACTTGTTGCTCTTTTAAATTTCTATAGTTCTACATTGTGATTTTCTATCCTGTTTGAGCTCTGGTTATCCAGATTTAGTGATCCTGAAAAGTTCCTATCCGGATCAGATTGATTCAATCCTATGTTGCTTTGAAAAACTGGCTCAAAAAGTAAGCTGGATTACGTGATCGCGCATCGCAAAAAAAGGCCTACTAAATCTGGATCAATTTTATCCGGATTAAACCTTTTGAAAAACCGGGCCCTGGAGATAGAAATGCTGACCTCTTTTTTCAGATGTTGCCATGGTCACTCGTAACATCTGCGCTCCACTGATAATGCCTTTTTATAGTCATGGTGGGCGCGCTTAACTCTAAATCAGTCTACTCAGAGTTGAGTGACCCAACTCAGATCAGCTGTTCTGAAACCGAAAACCGAGTTTTTAATCTCTCGTTAAGTCAACTCAGAGTTCAAGTTTAAACTCGGAGTTGGTTGAATCTCCTTACCAATACAGGCCCCATATCTAAACAACAACAAAAAATAATTGTGCATTTATAAAATGAGCTTCATACAGGTGAGTTGGCTTGACAAACCACCTGCAAAAACACTGATATCTCTATTAAAAACCCTCCTCACTCTAGCATTTAATTCTCTGAGCACTTACTGTCTTTTGTACAGTATAATCAGCACTTGTTTGTGTGTATTGCCGCCTCTTGTTGAATTGCTGAATGCCTCCTCAATTGTAAGTTGCTTTGGACAAAAGCACCTGCTAAATGACTAAAATGTAAATATGCTGTCTATTTTAGTTAAAGATTTAGCACTACTGTTGGTTTTGTCACTTTTATTATTATTTTTGTAACATGTCTATAGGTTTGTTCGGTTTTAATTATTTTATTCATTCATTCATTTTCTCTTCGGCTTAGTCCCTTTATTAATCCAAGGTCGCCACAGCGGAATGAACCGCAGCAGATGCCCTTCCAGCCGCAACCCATCTCTAGGAAATTTAGTTATTTTAGTGAATCAAATTGAATAAAATTAATATGAACTGCTGGCTTGGAAATGTGGAATTATAAATTTATATAATCTAGTTTTAAATTAATAACAATCTATTTACACAGTGCAATTATTGATAGCAATAAAAGCTTCACTTTGTCCACATTTTTTTGTTACAGCCTTATTCTAAAATGGATTAAATTCATTTATTTCCTCAACTTTCTACACACAATCCCCCATAATGACAATGTGAAAACAGAGTTTTTGAAATTGGTGCAAATTTATTAAAAATAAAAAACCTGAAAAATCACATGTACATCAGTATTCACAGCCTTTGCTCAATACTTTGTTGATGCACCTTTGGCAGCAATTACACCCTAAAGTCTTTCTGAACATGATGCCACAAGCTTGGCACACCTGTCTTTGGGAATTTTTGCCCATTCCTCTTTGCAGTACCTCTCAAGCTCTGTCAGGTTGGATGGGAAGCGACGGTGTACAGCCATTTTCAGATCTCTACAGAGTGGTTCAATAGGATTTAGGTCTGAGCTCTGGCTGGGCCACTCAAAGACATTCACCGAGTTGTTGTGAAGCCACTCTATTGATATTTTGGCGATGTGCTTTGGGTCACTGTCCTGCTGGAAGATGAACCGTCACCCCAGTCTGAGGTCAAGAGCACTCTGAAGCAGGTTTTCATTCAGGATGTCTCTGTACATTGCTGCATTCATCTTTCCCTCTATCCTGACTAGTCTTCCAGTTCCTGCTGCTGAAAAACATCCCCACAGCATGATGCTGCCACCACCATGCTTCACTGTAGGGATGGTATTAGCCTGGTGATGAGCGGTGCCTGGTTTTCTCCAAACGTAACGCCTGGCATTTACTATAAAGAGTTCAATTTTAGTCTCATCAGACGAGAGAATTGTGTTTCTGATGCTGCGTTTACACCAGACGCGGAAGAAGCCTCAAGCGTGAGTGATTTACATGTTAAGTCAATGCAAAGGGGCGAATACACATCCTGCTGCGTAATACACGCAAATGGCGCTTCGCAAATTGAGCGTTTTGCGTGCTTGACGTGTAAATCGTTCAAGTTCAAAAATCTAATCTTCAGTGGCTTGCTTTTGTGGAGGCGTGATTATGACGTAGCGCCTGTTGTTGGTGTCCCGGAGGAAAACATGGCTCCAAACGAATAAACTTGTTTTTCAGCCTTCATAAAGCACATGAACACAGTTATTTTCTCAATAAAATCGATGCTAGCCATTTAGCAATGAAGCTACAGTCACCGGGCAGACAGAAGCCCTGCCCATGACGCCAATCCACATCTGTTCTGAAGTGAATTTGACACACGAATTAAGCGGATTTGACGTGCGAATGAAGCGAGTAAACTCAAATGTCTATTTACACGAATAGTGTGATTTATCCGCGCATTCTGCGTTTGGTGTGAACGCAGCATTATGGTCTGAGAGTCCTTCAAATGCCTTTTGGCAAATTCCAGGCAGAGAGTGACTTCCGTCTGGCCACAAGGTTCTCCACAGAAGAACGCTGGAGCTCAGACAAAGAGACCATCGGGTTATTGATCACCTCCCTGACTAAGGCCCTTCTCCCCCGATCACTCAGCTTAGATGGCCAGCCAGCTCTAGGAAGAGTCCTGATGGACTCAAACATCTTCCACTTATGGATGCTGGAGGCCACTGTGCTCACTTGGAACTTTCAGAGCAGCAGAAATGTTTCTGTAAACATTTTCAGGTTTTTTATTTTGAATAAATTTGCAACAATTTCAAAAACTCTTTTTCCACATTGTCATTATGGGGGATTGTGTGTAGAATTATAATAATGTGTTTTATAATTATAAAAATATATAATTATATAAATGAATTTAATCAATTTTGGAAAAAGTGAAGCGCTATATCAATACTTTCCGGATGCACTGCAACTGAAAAGTTATATTCTTTGGTTTTTAATTAGCTCATTTCATTTAGAACTCTAGCTAGGGTGTGATATTAAAACCTCTCAGTTCAAAGCACGGCTGTGTCTATTGTCTAACGAATGGTTAGGTAACACTTTCGAGCTGGTCAATTGGCAGGACAGGTTCTGACTTCAGTACTTCATTTGCACGCTTTGTTTTCATGCTACTAATATGCTGATGAGATCAGGGCTGGGGAAAGGCAATTTACCCTACTGACAACAACACTTCATTTACATGCTTTGTTTAGCCATCTCCACCTAGCCACTACCCTCCTCCTAAAAATATATTATAGACCCATTTTAGACTTGCTTTCAGACTTTTGATAAAACTTGTAGACTGCAGACCTTGGAAGAGACTCATAGAGGCTCTTACAGACTCGTGGACTTCTTAAAGATGCTGTATGACTGCAGACTAACCAACACGTCTCAATAAAGGAATTCTGCTTGTTTAAAGTCTCCTGTACTGGGTTTTTCCTCTCTCTCTCTCTCTCTCTCTCTCTCTCTCTCTCTCTCTCTCTCTTTATTTTTCCAACAGTAAATAGCTGATTCATCCTAGAAAATAGCAACTTTTCTTTCTTTTTCCATCAGTCTTAGTACATAAAGAGTAAAGCTTTAAATAGGAAAATTATCCAAACTCTTTGGTCATTCGAGCAAGATGTTAGTGGTCTAGTCCGATTCAATGATTTATGCTAAGCTAAGCTAAAAGTGCTCCTGCCAGACCCCTTGATTGGCTGAATTGATTAATAAATGGTAAAACTTAACAGTTTAACTCTAAAATGAGGCTACATTAAAAAAAAGTGGAGTGTTCCTTTAATTGGTAAAGTTTGTTCCTCGCCTCTGTTGCCACTGGCTTGCTTGGTTTGGGACTTGTGGAGCTGCGCATGGATGGATTTGCTCTTTAGTGTTTGGACTTTCAGCAGTGAAAATTAAACCACACTGAACAGAACTAAACTGAACTTCAACTCTGAAAACAGGACTGACACTGTTTACGTTTACTAGAACTTCTATGTGAAGCTGCTTTGACACAATCTACATTGTAAAAGCGCTATAGAAATAAAGATGAACTGAAATGAATGAGGCTCGGGATTACATAAGGAGCTGGAGAAAAACATGAGGGTGGTGTTTTTAACTGCATGTGTAATCAATGCACAGTCAGTTCAGCTAGGATGAGCTAGAAAAGCACAGTAGTAGCACTTCTGGAAGAATCATTCATTAACAAATCGCTCTCCTCCTGAGGATCCACCAATAAAACAAACACACACACACACACACACACACACACACACCACTGGAGCTGCTGCAGCCTCAACCACAGGTGAAAAACTCAACTAATCAACTCCCCGCTGCACACACAACTCAGGTTAGGAGATCTCTGCTTTTATTTTGATTACTACTTTTGTATATTTAAATAATTATCATTCATCACATGGCTGTCTGGAGTACTTGATTCTTATTGGTCAGACGTGTTGGGCACGTTCCTTTAAAAGAGCAATTAGTTTTAGTTACTACTAACTTCTTCAGATAGATAGACAATTATACATTTTGTTTAATTCTGTCTGAGTAGTAAGTGTTTGTGCTGGAGAAAATCAAGTTGTATTTGCTTTGACGTCGTGGCTTCGTCTCCTCCTTTGGTAACAGAGCTCACGTTATCACCTGCGTAGCCACTCATTTTGTGGCGGCATGTGACGACGTGAGGAGCTTCATTAGATTAGAATTACTCATCACCGATGCAGAGAGACTCTTTTTTTTTCCTGGGCATAAGTTGCACAATACATAAACATTCTTGCCTTTTAACCTCAGCGAGGGAAAAGTCGTGCTTATATTTCCAGTTTGCAAACACTACCTTTGAACTTGTTGGATCTGCCATCGTTCTGACTCCTGATCATTGGTGTGTGTGTGAGACTGACTGTGCGTATGCTTGTGTGTGAACACCCGCATCATCACGTTCTCAGGGCGTACTCACAC
The DNA here is from genome assembly GCA_903798205.1 of Danio tinwini. NCBI lineage: Eukaryota > Metazoa > Chordata > Actinopteri > Cypriniformes > Danionidae > Danio > Danio tinwini. Next base: position 3,090,671 of record CAIGQZ010032409.1, read on the forward strand.
TATGTACAGTTGCCTTGAACCAGGCCAAAGCATGCTTGTCCCCCATCCCGTTTCCTCTGATCCAGGAAACGGGCCTGGGCACAGTTTGGATAGCATAGTGTGAGGGCTTACTCACACTATGCTAACCGAACCGTGCCCAGGCCCCTTTCCCGGATCGTTTGAGAAGTGTGAGTGCTCTGAATCGGGCTCAGGCACAGTTCACTTGGGGGGCCCTGGCCCAGTTGGAAGAGGTGGGCCTGAGCGTAGTTCACTTGGGCTCTGGCGCGGTGCACTTGTGGTGGGAGTGCAAGCGTGCCTGAGCCCGAAACTGAAAGCGAGATGTGACTAATCATTCGTACTGTTCAATGAATGCAAAATGTCAAAGTTTATTAAAGAAGCAACCCCCTCACTGCACGACAGCTGCACCTTCAGCAAACTTCCTTATGCCTGCAGCACAAGGACTTTATGATTGTTTATGAGCATTAAAAGTGGCTGATCTGTTCGGTGAAATATTTGACAGCATGTTACCGCATATCAAACGACTTAAACGATATAACTAAAGAAATCTCCACTGTGCTGAGCGAGAGCGCTCAATGAACAGCGCATCAATGACGTAAGTGCGCCCAGGCCCGAATGTAATGTGAGTGCGAGCCGTCGGGGGAGACGGGAGGGGGGACAAGCTTGCTTTGGCCCAGTTCAAGGCAACTGTTCATAGTGTGAGTATGGCCTGAGTACGCCCTCAGTTACACCACGTTCACAGCCACACCAGACCACTTAGTTTTTCGTGATTCCGCGATCGCTGTATCCAACGCAAAATCAACAAAAAGTTGCATATTTTTGCGATCCTGCTAAATTCTGAATTAAACGCTAAATAAATTTTAAAAGTAAATACTCTCAATTCCAAACCATATAATCAAATTATATTTATTTCAGTTTGCAAGTAAATGTTTTACATGACTTATAGACATTGTAAACGCAGCGCATGTGATGTATTTGAGTGTCTCCCGAAAAATGACGTCTCACCAACGACCCGCACAATCCTAACGTCACATGAGAGCAGGGGAATTGTTTTGCAGCCTGTGCAGTAAGCAGACGCAGATAAAGCGCGAGTGATTTAAACGTGAAGTCAATGCAAAGATTGGATTGGGCCTCCTGTGGCATGAATTGGGCGTTTTGTGCGTTTGACGCGCGTCAGACTGCAAAATAAAGCGTGAGCAAAAATCTATCAAACGAAGCTGTTGAACAGACAGAAAAGTAAGCAGCTTACAATGATGATGGCCGCTGGACGTGCCTGAATTGAAGGACATTATTTGTGCTTTACATGTATGGCTGATATTATGATCTGCGTCAAATCAATAAATGTTTTCCTTTAACTCTTTCCCTGCAGTTAAAGAGAGAAAACGCTTCCCTGACATTAGTGAGTTTTACAGCAATCCGTGTTTTAGGTGTATTACGGTAAGGAAAACACCAACACATGTCCTGAGTGAGTTAAATGATGTCAGATGCTCCTGGGAAGGTAATCTACGTTCACACATGTGGCCCGAATCTGATTTTCATGTGACTCTGGTAATGATAGTGTGAACAGCCCAAACCGCATGGAATCTGATCTTTTCAGTTTAGAGTTGTGCCACTTTCATATGTAGTCTTAAATCAGACACAGATCTGATGTTTTGCAATGCGACCGCAGTGTGAACAGTTATGTTGGATTTCATGTGACTTTTACATAATCTTTGAGTGACATGCATCATCATTCTGATTTTAAGATCTGATTTAAACCATGGCATCTGAAATATTAAAAAAAAGCCTGCAATAAAGTATATTCTGTCTTTCTTTCGTCAGGACTGGAAGTATAATTTCCTAAGAAACTTCCACAGAAAATGCCTACTAGTGCAAACCACAGTGCCAAAATGTTGCTTACACAGTGCCAATTGGTGGATGCTTACTACCAGGGCTTTACATTAACACCCGCCAAACGTGGGTAGATTTCGGTTGTGGCGGGTTAGACAGCCACTCCCACTAGCCACTTTGGCTGGTTGAAACTCATTTTTAAATTGCCAGTGCTGGCTCGTCATCACTACAGATTAGACTGTTAGTTTATGACCGTTTGTCTATATGCGTAGTGTGATCTTAGAATCGAGAAGCAGCACGACTGACTAAAACAGCTTTTCATGCAAGCAAAAGAAAGCAGGTGAATAACGAATGAGAGAATCACGCGCACAGTGAGACAGGCTTTCCTCACTCACTGACAAGGGCTTTAGTGTCGCGCGCACAGATGATTTGATGTGTTTAAAAGCTCCTGTGCCGTTTCCTCACTTGAAGCAAATGTGCCTGGAAACGAAACAAGTGCCATGCTCGTGCACCCACAGTTCTTCAAGGGCTTGAGATTCTTTGTAAGCAGCAGCAGCAGTTGTCGTCGCCTTCGCTTTAACCATTCTTTGAACAGATTATTAATTGGCCTAACATTAACCGTGTGCGTGGCATCATACTTTCATTATCGCGCACAGAATGTTTTTTATCTGCTTTCTTTTGCTTGCTGTTATTTTTGTTAATGTAGTTTAATAATCATCCTTTACAATAATATTGCTTTAATATGTTGTTGTATGCATAGTTAACTGGTGATCTGAGAGCCAGAACAGACCACTGTGCATAGTTTTAGATGTGTGAGAATATTTTTTTTTAATAAAAAGTGTACATATACAGCAGTATTTTGCTTGTTTTGACACATTATTTATAATTTGTGGCAATGAAATAATTAGTTTGGTGTGGCCAGAGAAAAGGTAAATCCTTATTGTGTCGAGCCCTGAAAAATCCTGTGAAAGAAAACTAATTGCAATGCGCCACTTTTTTATGAAAGCATAACCCATTTGCTTATGGACATTGAGTAAGCTCATAAACAAAAAACTGTGACATGAAAGAGGAGGCAAGTGGAAAAAACACAATCTAAATGAAGTCATTTTAGCATGCCAAAGTCAAATTTATGCATATAAAATATATTTTCCCAACAACAAAATTGACTGTGATCAAAAAAGTTAATGTCAAGCCCTGCTTACTACTAAAAAAGCACACCTCCATAGGTTGTTTATTACTTAAGGTGCAGTATGCAAGTTTGACACCTAGAGGTATTGCACTCCTGGATCAAAATACACGCAAGCGTGGGTTGCCAGATTGAGTACAGGAGTGAGTGATTTAAACTGTGTTCTAAATAAAAGTAACGACACGCGATAGAGGGAATATTTTTCATATTAAAAGGAGTTTTGGTTCTAACCAACATCTCGAATTGATATAATAGAAACGGCTTCTATTTCTCACAGCTCAACATGTGAAACCTATGACAGATCACCTCAGGTAAACCTCAAGTGCTTTATCCAATGCTAAATGCTAACAATGTGAGTTTGAATAGATTATAAACCTTACCGTTTCGTGAGTGCATATTCTGTGCTTCTGAAATGCTGTATTTACATTTCTGTCGCGTTTCGTCTGGTGCAAACAGCCACATTGCTCATCACTGCGTATCTCGTCATGAAGCGTGTTGTTAGGACACGCAGTTACAATGTAACCTGCTCACCTAATGTTTATGCTCGTAATATTTATATCATTTGCTATATAATAACCCCATGTGGAACTGAATCTGTCTCATTCAGACATCTGATACTGTCTATTTTGGTCACGGACGCATGCTTTCAGAGTCTTTCTGAATGAATGAAATACGCTGTTTTCCAACAAGGCAACCCGGAGTGCTGAATTATAACTGGCTAAACTGGCATTGTGCAGGTTAAATTTACCTAAACAAAGACAGTGTTTTGGCACGAAAAAAACATTTTTAAAGCAGAATATCTGACTTTTTTTAGTTAAACAAGAATGTTCACTTGGCATGTTTCTTAAATATCTGCACATATATTATGGTATTTTTATGCTTTAGAAGAGTCAAAAACTTACATACAGCACCTTTAAATAATAATTAATAATAGAAGAACTCCTAATAAGGGGTGCCCAAATTTTTTCTTATGAAGGGCCAAACACCAAACTAAATTGAGGCTTGTAAGCCGAAGGTATATATAGTTGCCATGGGTAATGTAATAATATTTAAAAATGACTAGAAAACATTGCTTTATATTAAATAATATAGTATTGTTTACTAATTTTATTATATTTAGCTTTATTTATATATATATATATATATATATATTATAATAAACTTATTACAGTAAAAACAAAACAATCTCATTTATAACACAATTACACTAGTTTTTGCCTTGATTTGCTCTCGTCCTCTATCTGTCGAGTGACAGTATTTTACATTTAATTGAAACATTTTATTTCAGTCTGCTTTAATATAGCTCAGCAATAAAACAAACAAAAAGTTTACGTCAAATTAAAAAATGATGATCTCTGTATGAAAGGCATTCGCCCTAATCCTCTCACATCATTCTCACTATCCTCTCAGATGTGATGGTGGGCCAAATCAAAGGTCACAATGTGCCAACTTTGGCCCGCGTGCCCTACTTTGGACATCTCTGCATATGAGGGAACATGTTTGAAGCCGATTTATGTGTCTTTCCTTACCAATGTTAAATTCGCTGCTCAGCGTTTCTGTGTTTAACATGATGAGTTCAGCCCCGTCAATATTATGAGCCCTAAATGTCTCCACCAGAGCCTTAAACCCTTCGTCCCGAAGTCACTGACATGCGTCCTCCTCTGACCAATCACAGACCAGCGTTCTGGAGTAACCCTGTGACTTCCTGTCAACACACACAAACAGGAAGAGGTTTATTATCATCCTCAATGCTGAACAACTCTCATTATATTCCAAACAATGCGTCTCTTCCTTCCCGAACATAAACAAAGCATCTGCCCTGATTCATTATTCATGTGTGCATGCCTGAACAGATTTATTAAATATTGCTTCTCTGTTGATTGTTTACAATGCTTCATTCAGCCATTGTTTTTAAATATACAATATTTTAATTACATTTGTTTATCATTCAAACTAGAGATACTTTAAATGACAAAAAATACAGTCTTTTGCCACCACATGTAACGTTAGCTACAAACGGCATCTGTTATTACTGCAAAGACTGCGTAAACTAATGGTTGGAAACCATACCTGTCAACCCTCCCGTTTTTCCCGAGATTCTCCCGTATTTTACAGTTCTATCCTGCTATCATCCCGTAAAGGTATTTTCCTGTATTTCTCCCGTATTTTCAGTCTTTCTCTGCAGGGTGGCAATAAACATTAAGGAGCAGAGCCTCCCTATACGCAACCCATATTGTCAAACCACCAGGGGCCACCCTTTGCTCTTAAATGTGAGTCTATTCTGTGCTTTCGCTTTGTTTAGGCATGAAAACACTTTGAAATAAATATAAAAATGGCAGGATTCCCCTTTCTTTTATTACAAATGCAGTCTCCTCTTCATATGCAATCCTCAAAACGATCATATATCGGTGCACGAAAATCAACTGACGTGCTCCATAGTGATAAATAGACGCTTTTCCCCATAGATATATACACTAGATATCGCATACGGACCCTGCGCATACGTCAATAGCGCCGCCACATTTGTACAGTGCTCCCAGCACAAATGTCATTCAACCGCACTAGTCAAGACCATGTGCCAATGTGAAGATGCTGGACTTTAGCGCTATGTACGGGTGTAGTAACAAGCAAACAAAGAAAACAAAGCACAAAGGCAGAACATTTCATAGGTAAGATTTCATTTTTATGTTATGAACTTTTGTGCTCAACAAGTCACGTTATTGATAATACAGTCACTTACTGCATTCACTATAAGTCAATGTAGCACCAACTTGCACTAAATACTAGGCTTATACTAGTTTTGTTGAATAAAATAAGCAAACAATGCAAAAGAAAAAAGACAACGAGATGCAATGCCAGAAACTTGTATTATTGTCGGCTAAGTGATCGCGTTGTTCATAACAGAGATACATTCACAAACGAATCACACCCTCCATCAGAATGAGAAGTGAAAGCAGGAGAGGGGGTGGGTTTCAGCACATTCAAATCTTACAGGAAGGAGAATGATACATTTACATGCACACAAACACACACTCTTTGTCAGCAATGCCCGTGCGGTCACTGATCCATCAATATAGAAAAGTGATGTAAAATTATAATTTTTGTAATAAAAAAATTAATAAAATTGCGTACTGACCACCGGGGAAACTCCCGATCATAGATATATGTGTATATCTCTGGCTCTGGATGGCCACAGTCCTCCACTACAGCTTGGTCCCGCATTCATTTCAAAGGAGCGCTACCCTGTACTAAAATGGCGGCTCTATTGACGCATTCCTTCCAATAGACAACAACAGGGCAGGTGACATCTAATGTAAATATCTATGCTTTTTCCCACAGAGATACTGTACACTGAGCGAAAGTCTGGGTTTTGGGTGCGTGATTAAACAGACATACACATAATTAATAATAATAATATCTAAAGATGTCGATCTTGGTGGGGTTTTTTTCCAAATACAACTTATTTCGTCCTAAATTAGCATAAAAAGTTAGGAAAGCAATTGAATGCTTTCTTTATAACGTTAGATGGTTGCATTTTTAAAGTGACTAATCTGTTATTTAATGTAATCAAACGAAAAACAATCTTTATAAATAAGAGATTCATTCTTTGCTCTTTAATCAGAATGTGTCAGTTATACAGTAATGAAACGGCTAATGATTTTAATCAGCCGAACTGTTTGCTAATTTATTTGCTGCTAATGTATACTGTTTATTTTTTCTTTTGTAAATAATAATAATAATAAAACATATTACTGACCATTTAACTGTTTATTTACAATGAAATCCTTTCCCTACGGGGAAATCCTTTATTATGGTGGGCATATCCCTTATTTTCACATCCCAATGTTGACAGGTATGTTGAAAACTTCAGTTCTTCAGTTCTTTCAAAATCACACGAATCACGATAATTATACAATTGTATGTTTTAATACAGTTCATTGATGTTTATCAAAACCAATGTTTGGTTGCTTTTAGCTGAATGCTTGCTTGCCGTTTGTAACTCCGGTGGTTCTCGACTGAATGATTCGCACGTTCAAATACTATTCGGTTCAGTGATTGATTCGTGAACCAAATAGGCTGATTTGTTTGATTCGCGATCGGTTTGGTGATCTAGAATAGTTTAACCAAACCTAGAGCGTTTCCCAAAAGGCAACGGTGATTACAAGTTCTGTCGTTTCATACAAAGTTTAACTTGCGGCAACCGTTTCCCAACACACCGCTGACTGAAAAACTGCGTAAACTAACGGTTTAAAACTTTCACTCATTTCCGTAAATCGGTTCTTTCAAACCCCGCGAATCATGATGATAACAAAATTCAATGTTTTAATAAAATGATGTTTATGAAAACCAATATGTGGTCGCTTCGCTAATGCTTACCGTCTGTGACTCAGCGGTTCTCGGCTGAATGAATCAGTAGGTGCGTTCGACATGAAGCACAGCTGCAGCCGGTGATCAACGAGATTAGCCGAGCGCAGGCGGAGTTGAAAACGGAGCCGTCAAGCCGGACACTTCGGGGGCTCAAAGTTGCTGCAGTCATGATGACCGATCACATGGCGTCTAGTGGCGGAGCTAGAATTTTTTACATGAGGTGGCCAGGGGTTGGCCACTGCTATTTCAGGGGACACACACACACACACACACACACACACACACACACACACACACACACA
>CAIGQZ010032409.1:3098363-3116703 GCA_903798205.1 Danio tinwini
ACACACACACACACACACACACACACACACACACACACACACACACAAACACACTGAAAGTGTTTAGAAAACCCAAATCTACCATTACCAACATATAATTCAAAACACAAAAATATAATAATTTTCTCTTCATCTACTCACTTTGCTGTGAGTTAATAAGTAATGACAGGATTTGACTTTTTTTGGTGGAACATTCCTGAAGCTCAGCTTAAATTCTAACATTGGTTGAAACGTGATTGCCTAGTAGATGCTCTGACCTGCTGGTGGACCTGAAGTCTGACCTAGTTTGGATATGCGCATAAAAACAGTTGATGGAAACGCCAAGAGGCACATCAAATTTGAACATACGCATAAAAAACATGAGTAGAATAAACTTTTTTATTCTATAAGAAAAGATGTGCATAAACTACAATGGAATTAAAAAAGTCATGTCAATTTGTTATGAGAGATCATGTGATGATAAAAATGTGTGTGAATAGACAAATCAGCAGGCTGAGCACTTTGTAAAACATCTGAAATGTTGTTTTGGTCATTGTAAAAGGCCTTAACCATTTCAGTATTACTGTTATTATATTATTAATTACCTCCAGAATCAAGAGCGTCTGTGCTCCTTCAAACACCACCGCACGTTTACTGCGTGTCAGGATTGTCTTCTGAGGCGCAAATCATTTATTACATGAAGGGAGATTGACGCAGCTTCTGTTATCGCAGCAAATTCCGTTTTACTGTTGATATTTGGCGCCAGTGAATCAGGAAGAGACGATTTTGTTCTCTTTGACTTGTTGGATGGAAACCTGCTGGAAACGCTGCTTTATTTCCACATCTCTCATTAAGTTAGCTGATGTTGTCGGTGCCTCGTTAACTTACGCAGCGGCTACACGTTCCTCAGCAAGCAAACCTTATAATAAACTATGAAACGTATTTCAAATATTATGTTATGAGGTATTATTATTATTATTTGTGTTACTTGAAACCATCCTCTTGTCTTCGGCTCGTCATTCATTTGAAAATAGCTTGAGCGAGCGTAACACCGGCAAAATTCAAAAACTTCTTTAGACAAATAAGTCAATCAGCATCAGGAACTGCCAGTAGCAAATACAATTTTGGGGTGGCACCCGGGGTGGCCAGTCGGATGTTAGGGGTGTCCAGTGGCACCCCGGACACCCCTCTGGCTCCGCCACTGCTACAGTCCCGTCAGACGCGCCCGACAGCACAAAGCGCGCGTCCGGAGAGAACGCACACACTCGAACCGCAGCGCGCGCCGGATGCTCCAGCTCCGCCACCGCCGCGCCCGTGCACGTGCTTAATATGATGATGCGCGCGTCCGTGGAGCAGGACGCCAGAAGGAACTGAAGCAGCAGCAGTGCACGCCGTACGTGTGCGCGCGAAGCGGGGAGTAGCGCAGCTCCGAGAAGTCCGCGCACGAGAACACGCGCACGCTCTTATCTCGCGAACAAGAGGCCAGAAAGAGCTCCGAGAACGCGCAGCAGTTCACGTCATCACGATGGTCTTGTAGAGAGCAGAGCAATGATGCCATGACGAGTACTTCTGTCTGAAAAACACACAGAAAACACACTTACAGTCATGATAATAATGATAATGATAACAATGATAATGATAACAATAATGGTGATAATAATAATAATGGCAACACCATTAATACTGTTGATAATAATAATGATAATAATACCGAAGACCTGTAACATAACTTTTTTTAAGGGAAATCTATCTATTTTTGTTTAATAAAATTGTATTATTTTTATTTTGCATTTTGAGAGGATTTTGTTTTAAATGAATATTTATGCAGTAATTAATATCCATTTTTCTCAACATTGACATTTTTTTAAGGCTGTATTTTGGGGAGGCACATTAGCGCCATCTCCATGTAAAGATGTGTGATTACATGGTGTAAAACTAGGATGCCTGTTGTTTTCAGACAATTAATTTTATTTGCTGGAAATTAAATTAAATAATTGATAAATAAATCAATAATGACGTAAACAATTCCGTATTTTATCATTATTTATTCAAGATATAGACATTTTATTTTAAGTATTTTTATGTTCCCATCTCCATTGTCACATATACATATTATAATAATAACAACAATAGCTAATAACAACAACAATAAAAGGTGTAAATAAAAAATCCATATATTACTAATATTTATTTTTAATATTTTACATTTATTTTCAAATAAGCAAATACATCTCATTCAGAAAAAAAGAGATAAAAACTATAGATATTTAAGAAGCATACGACTTATGTATGATGTCCATGTTGCTTTTCATTATTTTAATTATCTTAATATATATATATATATATATATATATATATATATATATATAGATAATAATCATATATAATAATTTATTTAGTCATAAAATGGAAGATATTTTTTAATCATAATAATTACTCAATAATGAAAGACCTTTTAAATTCATTCATTCATTTTCTTTTCGGCTTAGTCCCTTTATTAATCTGGGGTCGCCACAGCGGAATGAACCGCCAACTTATCCAGCATATGTTTTACGCAGCGGATGCCCTTCCAGCTGCAACCCATCACTGGGAAACACCCATACACACTCGTACACTACGGACAATTTTAGCTTACCCAAGTCACCTATATCACGTCTTTATCATGTCTTTGGACTTGGGGGAAACCGGAGCACCCGGAGGAAACCCACGCAAACGCGGGGAGAACATGCAAACTCCACACAGAAACGCCAACGCTCGAACCAGCGACCTTCTTGCTGTGAGGCGACAGCACTTCCTACTGCGCCACCAATATAATTTATAGCAATAATGGACAATTTATTAATTCCTTAAAGTCTCTAATACAAATGATACAAACAAAACATTTTCTTAGGATTATTAATAGTTTTCTTCATGAACTCAATATTACTTTGCGTTATTTATTTATTTATTTTCTTTGAAGTATCTAAACATCTCTTCGCGTAATAATTAGATTTTTATGCTAATAAAGCGGCAATTATTTTGCAAAAGTCTGACAAACACGCATCTTGTTAAACAGAAAAACATCTTTATACTACAGCACATCAATATTAATATATTCATAAGTTCAAACTCGTAAGGTTAAGAAGAACTGTTTAAACTCACCTATTGGCAGATGAAAGTGCTGTCAAAAACACCAAACACACATCAAGTAAATATATCAAGTTTAACAAGAATAGCTATCACTACAGAAGGGAAAAACACACGCATGATTCCTGAAGCGTCGCTCTCTAGAAGGGATACAGCTGCGGCTAGTGCCCATGCGCACATCGATACAGCGTAATATTTGTAACGCTGTACAACAATTACTATTTTTATATTATGAAATGGATGTAGGATGAGGGCATGGTAGAGGTAGACAGTAATAAAACACAATTTAATGGGTGATTTAACAATTAACAGAATGAATTCAACATTTCTGGAATGACACGTGACCGAGACTGAGCTCCATGCAGTTTCCATCATAAACAAACAGATTATAATATTCAGAAGCGAATGAGAAACCCGAGCTGAGAGATCACAAACACGCACACTGCTGGGAGAAACACTGTGCACTTCTTTAAACGGGAACAGGTGTGAAGATGGGTGCATGCATGTGTTTGGACTGTGGGGAAAACCGGAGCACCACGCGCACGAGGAGAACATGCAAACTCCACACAGAAATGGCAACTGGCCCAGCCGCGACTCGAACCAGCGACCCTCTTGCTATGAGGTGACAGTGCTAACCACTGAGCCACCGTGTCACCCCCACAATAATATTCATTCTTTTTCTTTTCGGCTTAGTCCTTTTATTAATCTGGGGTCGGCACAGCGGAATGAACCGCCAACTTATCCAGCTGCAACCCATCTCTAGGAAACATCTACACACACTCATTCACTACGGATAATTTCGCTTACCCAATTCACCTGTAACACATCTTTGGACTTGTGGGGGAAACCGGAGCACCCGGAGGAAACCCATGCCAACATGGGGAGAACATGCAAACACACAGAAACGCCAACTGACCCAGCCGGGACTCGAACCAGCAACCTTCTTGCTGTGAGGCGATTGTGCTAGTCACTGCATCATCGTGACGCCCCCCCCCAAAACAACAACAATAATAATAATAATAATAATAATACATAAAAATATAATTAAAAATAATAAATTATCATCAAATATTTTGAATATTTTAACTACATTGTTTAGTAAAAATTATTAAAATTAATAAAATATAATATAATATATTAAAATAAAAGAAAAACATATTTTTAAGTATTATAACATTCAAATATTTGTTAATATTTCAACTACGATTGTTTGCTTCAAACTATTCAAATGAAACAAATATAATACAGTAAAAAAAACAATAAAACAATTAAACATTTAAATATTTTGAAGAATGAATAAATTAATTCTATTTAATTTATTTGAACCAATTTTTCTTTGGGTTAGTCCCTTTATTCATCAACGAATATGTAAAAAAAACAAAAACATCATGAAACATGTCAACAGTGTTTACCGGGGTAAAATAAGTTCCATAAAGTGCAGCATCAACATCATAAACACAAGCAGGCTGCTCAAAAACATTTTATTAGGTATGTGACACAAACTAGAGAAAATAAAACTCCTACAAAACAGAAAGCTACACCTTCATAGCAACATCTCCACACACACAGAAGGATTCAAGTATTCAGACTTCAGTCAAAAATAAAACACTGCAGCTCTCGGTGGCGAAAACAACCACAAGAAACATGTAAACCAGATACATGACTGTGCAAAATGCAGTGCCACAATGCAAAGATAACGTGTTAAAGGTTTTCTGAACGGTTTCATCAAAACAGATCAAGTCTGGCCTTTAGATTTGGCTTTTAAGGGAGTAAATAATCTGTTTTACTGTGGTATAGTACACGAGTGACAGCAATGATGACATTTACTGAAGGTCTGAGGTATTTTAGAACAAAGATATGAATATTCAAAAAGCACCAATGTTTTCAGAAAGTGCCCTGATTAGCTGAGAATATTTTACACACTGTAAAACTGAGGATTTGCATATATTAAAGGGGTCCTATTATGCCTTTTAAAATGATTATTATTATAATTTTTTTACAAGACGTAATATCAAGGTTTTAGCTCAAAATACCTCATAGACTGTTATTATTATTATAAAATGCTGTAAATGGGGTTTTTAATAAGCAAATACATGCTGTTTTTTGTGTGTCCCTTTAAATGCAAATGAGCTGCTCCTCACCGCCTCCTTTCAAAAAGAGGGCGGGGCTTTTACAGCTTGTGCCTTTACAACACAATATCAGCATGTGCTTTAACGACCTGTCAGTTTAAACTCCTGAAATATGGTTTTCTGCACCATATGACTTCTCATATAACAGCTTGTACACACTGAGGATGATTATCACACAGTTATCCTGACAAAACTGGCAGTAAAAAATCATGTTTATCAGTATATTAGATCCATGAGACACCGTAAGGGCAGTTTATACTTCTGTCAAGTGCGCGCGAATGGTCCAGCGAAAAGATCACAACAACGCATTGTACAAGTTCTGTTATTGGTCAGTGTAATGAAGTTTACGACCACCTTGCCGCCGGGAAGAAGGAGGCGGAGAACCGACAAACTTTTAATACATTTTTTTATTAAAACCAAAACAAAAGTAAAACAATCTGTCCGGGCCCGGTCCTCTCTCTCTCTCTCTCTCTCTCTCTCTCTCTCCTCTGCCATCATTCCTCCTCTTATAGTCCAGAGCTCCTTCCGTAGCATTCGAGGCAGGTGTGCGCCACAGGTGTTACTCATCTGTGGCGGGCCTCATTTCGTTCCCACGGCTCTTGGTTACGCCCCCTCGCCACAGTCAGCTTGATAGCGGTGACATTGGCACGAGTGTAAAGTCTGCATAATGCAGACACTGCAACCGTTTTATTTTTTCGTATTATGATGCAGTTCATAGAGAAACGAAACGAGAATCAGTGGGCGTGGCTTGTTTTCTCTACTGCGAGCTGATTGGCTGTAGTTAAGTAGGCATTTCATTCAGAAAGAGCTGGAAAAGGGTTCTGGGAGAGTTATTACAACCTAACAGACTTCCTTTTGCTCACCATTTCTGTTTGTTGTCAAAACTGACAGCCGGAGGGGCGTGGTTAAGTATGTTAGCCCCACCCAGACAGATGTAATTTGAGAATTGAACTGAAAACAGGAACTGCATTTTCAGAATTCAATTAAAGATTACAAGGGCAAACATTTTCTTCTCTTAATGACATGCGCAGATGAATTGTTCACCACAAAACTAGCAACGTCAGCTAACAAAATCAATATGGTTAGTTTTGATTTCATGCGTACTTTAACAAGCGTCGGGACTCGTGAAGGAGCTCCAGATGGACACTTTTGTTTTGCGTTTACTTTATGATTAAAGTTGTTGCTGGTCCGCCAGTTCCCACCTCTGAATGAGCGAGTTTAAGCTATTTGTATGGTAAGTTACCATTACACGTATTGTCGTCAAAAGTATTGAGGTGCCGATCGATACTGAAATTATAAAAACGTCCATTTTCCACTAACATTTGATGCATTGCTAAACAGCTCTGATTTGCTATTGTGTTCACATGCTCAACAGAAGTGACTGTGATTGGCCGTGAAGGTCATCAGTTCATCAATTTTTTTAGCACTACCTAAATGCCAGCGTTGCCAAACTTACGATAATTTCGACCTCTGTACGATCAATAATGAAAAAATCCTATAATGTAGGATAATTTCAGAGTTTTATGGCATTTAAACAGAATTTCATTGTAATCTTAAGGCTCCTATACTTATTAATCTAGCTGCATCTTTTGTCTACTGTCTGTGAGGAGAACGTGGGAGTTGGGCACGTTTTCTATGCCATCTTACTTCACATTTTCTCAGCCAATTAATGTGGAGAATGGCTCTCTCTCATTAGAGTTAAGATTCCTGCTGCGCGCCGCCGTGCTTAGGTCAGTAGTTTTCAGGTTGAGGTTGATCGATTAAGCAATAAAGTTTAAAAAGATTAGTGCTGAAAAGGAAAGTGAGAAGGACGGGAGTTTGCCCTTGATGTTCTCATTTTCCCCCATTCAAATGCGTTATGTGAAGGTGTTTTTCCAAAGTTAATCTCATTAAAACACAGCCACAAAATCAGCTCATTACAGATACTGTGAATGGGCTCGTGCACACCTCAGAGTGTGTTAAAAGTTCGGGAGGGTGCACTGCTTTTGAGCAAACCAGCACTATGTTGTCGGTCCAATTTGTATCGCAAAATGAATTCCTCAACATCTGGCAACACGCAGGTATCCAATGACAGCGACTCGGAGGTGGACTTAGTACCCTCCCACTAAAGTACGCCTATTTTATTACATTTTTTTACGTATTGTGGTAATTTGCATGTTGTGTCAAAACACTATTTGTCTAGATAATATCTGTATACTCTCCTTTGACTTCCTTTTGAATCTGGCAACACTGCCAAGTGCAAACACAGATACAGCGACACATTTCAAAGCTGCGTAAATCAACTAGTTTGTCTATAAGCTGACATATGAGTGATCCAATGATAGAGTGACTGATTTACGCGGCTTTGAAACACTCCAGTGTCCCTGTATCTGTGTTTGCTCACTTAATAATACAAATAACAATTAACGTGCCATGCTGCCAAAGTCACGTTTTACTGCTATTAGGTTTCAAGGAGGTATGAATGTATTGAAGTTTTACCCTGATTATTGTTTTCCATAATCATGGAGGCCAAAATCAAAACTGAACTTTGATTAATTGCACAGCCCTAATTAATATTATATGGTGGATTCGTAGCGAACTTGATTTTAATTCTTGCACAGTGAAGGAGGACTGGATAATGTCCTTGTTTTGGCACTTCTCACATCCAAACATGACTACAGAAAGGTTACTAGATTAGTAGGATTGATGGAGCATTATTTTAATTTGAAGGTGATTCAATTATTAGAGGGGGGATTTCGGTAATTGGTGGATATTGCCAATTACTGACACTTCATCCATGCCAATGCTACACTCATGATCAGAGTCATTTCTGTAGAGCAGATGAACACAATGTAAGGAATTAGGTATGCACAATTGCCAGTCAGCGGTGTTTAAGTATGCTTAAGTGTTAGCGGGACATGGATGTTTTTTTTTTAAATTCAGTACCAATTGGTATCGAACTCGATACTTTTGACAACACTAATTACAGGTATTTCCGGTATAAACAAAACACCCATGAAAAAACTTGACACAGAGAAACAGAAACCCCACTGCCAGCTAGTGCTTGGGAAGTGTTATTGGATTGGCCAGCCCAGTCACCAGAAATAAACATTATTAAGCATGTCTGGGGTAAGGTGATAGAGGAGGCATTAAAGATGAATCCAAAGGATCTTGATGAACTCTGAGAGTCCTGCAAGAACGCCTTCTTTGCCATTCCAGATGACTTTATTAATAAGTGATTTGAGTCATTGCAGAGATGTATGGATGCAGTCCTCCAAGCTCATGATGGAGTCAGACACAATATTCATTCTGTTTCCACTGCAGCATGACTTTATATTCTATACTGGACATTATTTCTGTTCAGTGACAAGACTTTTGTCTAAGCAAAGTCAGACTTTACTGTCCTGTTATGACATTTAGTTGATGTGTGCATATCTATGCTGCCCTCTTGTGTTCTCTCTGTGTGTTTATGCTTTTGTTTGAAGGAAGGTGGTTCTTGGAGGAAATTTGATGATGGGTTCTCATCTTAACCTATACTGAATAAAAGGACGTGCTGGAGCACTGATCAAAGCCTTTTGTGCCACAATGACTTGTGTTATGCGTCAGCTTTGTGGGCCTTTGTGTTCCTCCAGCGTATTTCTCTGTTTTGCCTATCATTGAGCACTATGCCAGAGAGAGATTGAAATTAGTTTGCTATGTATAGAAACGTTTAACAATGTGATTAATGTTGTGACTTTCTCTTGATTTTTCTTTTGTTATTTCTTGTCTCAATTTATGTTTCTTGCTCTTTCGTTACTACCCATAATGTTAAGAGTTGTATTTAATACAATACACACTTGTAATGTAATACACACTTGTGAATAATTGTGAGAGGAGAAGTAGGGGGATTGACGCCACAGTTTTTTTTTTGTATGTTTGTTATTGTTTTGGGAAAGGGAGTTAGGTAAGTAATTCATTCATTTTCTTTTCGGCTTAGTCCCTTTATTAATCTGGGGTCGCCACAGCGGATTGAACCGCCAACTTATCCAGCATGTTTTTACGCAGCAGATGCCCTTCCAGCCGCAACCCATCTCTGGGAAACATCCATGCACACACACTTATACACTACGGACAATTTAGCCTACCCAATTTACCTGTACCGCATGTCTTTGGACTGTGGGGGAAACCGGAGCACCCGGAGGAAACCCACGCGAATGCAGGGAGAACATGCAAACTCCTAGGTAAGTAATTGTAGTATTTTATTTATTCTTTTTATTTTTCTTTAGGTAAGATAGTTGGTAAAAATTTATTTATTTATTTTTTGGCCTGGTCTTCCCCTGAAGATACATCATTATCTCCTGTAATAAACAGGGCTTGTTATATGTAAATTCTCTCTGGTATTGGCTCTCTTTACTATTCTGTTATGAACGACCCCTAGACGGTCATAACAGCCCTAATGAAATCATTCAAAATCAAGGCATGATCATATTTTATTTTGGTCAAATAAGCGTAATCTAGAGGTCTTGCCTTTCATATAAGACACTTCTGATATCAAATGATCAACTAGAAGTCACGTTATTATTTGTAGTTCCTAAAACTTGAATAAGCAATAATACTTTTGTCAGGTAGTGTATAAATGCATGGTGGTCACTCGATGCAGAAGTATAATTCAGCATTCACACTACACTGCTAATACAATCGAAAACATAAAACTAAACACAACAGAACCCCTTTAAGACATGAAATAATCAAACTACTCATTTCTGGACGTCTGGAGTCTAATGTGCACAGATTACAATTACTCAGACTCAATTTTTTATATCAGTAGTCCTTTAAATTGGCCTGTTTTTTTAAAGATTATAATTTAAACATAAACATTTACACAAATGCAGCTTCATAATGTAACCAGAACAAATATTCTGGAGCTCTAGGACTTCAGAATTATGTAAACAATACTTTTTTTCTAGCTTTTTTATTATTATTACTTATCTTATTCAATTTAAGGAAAACACAGTCACTGGGACTTTTTTTCATGTAACCATAATGTGTTTTCCATCTCTCTAGGGCATGGGTGATCAACCCTGTTCCTGACGATCGACCTTCCTGCAGATTTCAGCTGCAACCCTGGTCAAACACACCTGAACCGATTAATTAGAACCTGGGGAACGCTTGATAATTACAGGCAGGTGTGTTTGATATGGGCAGCAACTGAAAACTGAGGGAAGGTCGATCTCCAGGAATAGGGTTGAGCACCCCTGCTATAGGAGCTCAGAATTATGTAAACGGTACATTTCCCCCCCTATTTTAGTCGTTATATACATATTTTCACTAAAGAAACACATTCATTGGATATTTTTTGCCTTATTTGTCATAGAAAATGAAGTTATAAATAATCAAAAACATTAAATACAGTACATTCACTATAATATTAACGTTTATTTAAAAAAGCAAAACAACATGATATGTACAGGTAGTGTTAAGGTAATTCCCTACAGTCGTCGCTGTACTTGAGCGACCGAGGTGTGTGTGTGTGTGTGTGTGTGTGTGTGAATGAGGTGTAAACATGAGTGTGTGTTGCGTCTCATGAGTTTACACTGTTTTTGGTGGAGTTTTTCCTCAACAGCTCAGTCCATCTCCTCTGGAAAAACCTCCGCATCGCGTGTCCAGCTCGGCCGATGACTGAATGATCCTCGTTGAATTTCTCACAGTTATCAAACACCAGGTTCACATCGATAATAAAAGTCTCAAGATTCAAGTACCTGCAGGAGGAAAAGGCGATGTGTGATTATTAAAGTAAATGTAATGCACATTGCTAAAGCAAACATGCACATTTATTCACTTAAATGAAGTTGATTATATACTTATATACTATAGAGATTTTTACTTTGTGTGTGTGTGTGTGTGTGCGTGCGTGCGTGTATATTTTGAATCTACCGAACTCCAATTCTGGTTCTATTGAAAATAAAATAAAATAAAATAAAATGCACATATTTTTGGCTACAGTGATTAAAATGATGGTTCCATTAAAAAACAAAAATTATACTTTCACTATTATTATTATTGCAAAATATTTTTAACATGTTTAAGTAAAAATGACTAAAACAAAAATATAAAAAATAAAATAGAAATTAAAATACAATAAAATTAAATACAATAAAATAATTAAATAAAAATAAATAAATATTAAGTACATAAATAAAATAAGATAAATACAAATAAAAGAATAATTCTTTTGATCACAGTGACTGTATAAATATAAATACAAATAAAAATATGAAATGTAAAATATAAATTAAAATACAATAAAATAAATAAAAATACTAAAGTACTAAATAAATAATAAGTAAATAAAATAAATAAATACAAATAAAACTAAATTTAAACTTTTTAACTACAGTGACTGTTAAAATGATGGTTTCATTAAAACCCCAGAAAAAATTATACTTTTATTATTATTATTATTGCAATATATCTTGAATCTGTTTGACTGAGTTTGATTAAAAATGACTGGGTAAAACATGAGTTCAAAAAGCAACGCAAAAAAAAAAAATAATATAAATGAAAATACAATAAAATTAAATACAATTTAAATAAATAAATAAATAAAAAGTAAATAAATACAAAAAAATAACAATTCAAAATTTTCGACTTCAGTGACTGTTTGATTAAAATTATGGTATAATTAGAAAACAAAAAGTATACTTTTTATTATTATTGCAAACTATCTCGCAAATAATAATCTAGCAAAAAATAAAAGAATAAAAATATAAATACAAAAATAAAATAATAATTAAAATACTAATTAAATAAAACAATTATAAGTTAAATTATTAATCAAATTAAATACAATTTAAAAGTAAATTAGTAAATAAATACAAATAAAGCTAAATTCATATTTTTTGACTACAGTGACTGTTGGATTAAAATGTTGGTTCATAAAACCATAATCACTTTTATTATAATTGAAAAATATCTTGAATCTGTTTGACTAAAAATTACTTGTTAAAACTTGAGTTCAAAAAGCAAAGCAAAAAATAAATTAATAAAAAAATCACTTAAAATGCAATAAAATTTTATAAAATATTTTTTTATAATTAAGTAAAAAATAGTAAACAAATAATAAGCATAAATAAATAAAACTAAATTTATTTTTTCGACTACAATGACTGTTTAATTAAAATTATGTTTTTAATTAAGAAAAAAAATTAATGGTTGCATTGTAAAAAACAATGAAATGCAAAAAAAAATATCATTAAATAATTTCAAAAACACTCATCACCGAAGATCTGTAAATAGTGTAAGCAGCCCAACTGATGACTGCACTAGATGTTTCAGATGCTAGAACTGAAATGTTAAAGTTTCCTCCATTAACATAAATGGCAAGTCTATATAGTCTAGTAAGTGAGACCCACTGGCTGCTGGCGAGTTTGTCTCTGATAGTTGAGAAGTCCATGGGTTTCTTAATGATCTTGCGGTATCCTGGGACAGATTTAGGGTTTACGGGTGTCAGAAACGGCCCGGCGTCCTGATGACCCTCCAGCTCAGCCAACAATATTCTGAGCACAAAAACACAAAACATCTTCACACAACATCTTAAAGGGATAGTTCACAAAAAAACTCATTATTTTTTCACCCTTTACTCGTTCAGAACCGGTTTAACTTTATTTATTTATTGCCACATCAGCAATTTTTGGCATTTTTTTTAAGAGAACAACAAAATACCAACTAAAAATACACACAGGCTCAAAATAACACACAAATAATGTTTTATAACTCTCTGAATCT
Organism: Danio tinwini; assembly: GCA_903798205.1. Classification (NCBI taxonomy): domain Eukaryota; kingdom Metazoa; phylum Chordata; class Actinopteri; order Cypriniformes; family Danionidae; genus Danio; species Danio tinwini. Next base: position 3,111,341 of record CAIGQZ010032409.1, read on the forward strand.
CACCCTTTTAGGCTTTGATACAAATTATGCCATTTTGGTGACTGTCACTTTAAATTCAAAGGAGATTGTGCTCTTTTTAAAAGAGGGCGGAGCTACAAATGCCTGTGTGTCAGCATAGTGACAGGCTCAAAACAGGACTAACATTATCTGTGTGAAAAACTGAAAATGTGTGTGTCAGTGTGTGAGAATGCATCAGTCTATGGAGACTCCTGTCGTTGTTTATGCTTCATCTAAAACTCATAATGTCAGATTTAAGACTTTTTAAGAGCTTTTTAAGACTATTAAGTATAAAATTTAAGACCTATATTACAATATCAAAAACACGCATACACATAAAGAGAAAATGCAAAAATCACAAAATTAGTGGCAAAATAAAAGTATTCAAATTGAACAGAACTGAAGACAGGTTAGATGCAGCATTGAACTACAGGAAAAAACAAACAAACAAACATCTTAAGGCTGATTTATAGTTTCGCCTGGTGCCGCATTGCACACCTCCTCTGACTGCAAGCGCATCTCAAACAGACGAGGCTCTTTAAAACAACAGAGGGCAGTCAAAAGAAACCCACCGTAAAGTCCAGAAGTTTCCAGAACTACGTCATATCATTAAATATCGTTCAAACGTATTATTTTTCATTATTTTTTATATTTTTATATTTTATAATTTATTATAATGATTATAAAGATTTTTATAACCGTTCAAGATTTTTTAAATCAAACTTTGATGCATCACTTGCTTTTGTTTATATCTCGGACAGTTCTACCTTAAAGTTAAATATTAATGACAAGAGAACATGGGTTGCTCTACAATTATATTCTGTATTATGGCATAGATATAGGAATGCGTCAATAGAGCCGCCATTTTAGTACAGGGTAGCGCTTCTTTTAAATGAATGCAGAACCTAGGTAAAGTGGAGGACTGTGGCCATCCAAAGCCAGAGAAATACACATATACACATATCTATGATCGGGAGTTTTCCTCGGTGGTTCGTATGCAAATATTTTTTTAAATTACGAAATATTATAATTTTACATCACTTTTCTACATTGATGGATGTGACCGCACTGCATTCCTGACAAAGAGTGTTTGTGTGCATGGAAATGCATTACCCTCCTTCCCTGTTTAATTTGATCTAATCCATGTCCTGAAACACACCCCCTCTCCTGCTTTCACTTCTCATTCTGACGGAGGGAGCGATTCGTTTGTGAATGAATCTCCGTTACGAACGACTCATTCACTTAGCTGACAATAATACAAGTTTCTGGCAGCGCAGTGTCTTCTTGGCATATTTCATAACATTGTTTGCTTATTTTATTCAACAAAACTAGCATAAGCTTAGAATTTAGTGCAAGTTGGTGTTACTTTGCCTTATGGTCACTGCAGTAAGAGACTGTATCATCAATCACATTACTTGTTAAGCACAAAGTTCATAACATACAAAAACATAAAAAAACGAAATATTACCTATGAAATGTGATGACTTTGTGCTTTGTTTTCTTGTGCTCGTTACTACACCCGTACACAGCGCTAATAAAGTCCAGCATCTTCACATTGGCACACTGTCTTGACTAGTGCGGTTGAATGACGTTTGTCCTAGGAGCACTGTACCAATGTGGCGGCACTATTGACGCATGCTCAGGGTCCCTATGTGATATCTAGTGTATATATCTATGGTATTATGGAAAGATAAAAAAAAAGCACACTCACTAAAAATACAGATTTTTATTTTGCCCACTCAACAATTGACACATTACTGTCTGGCTAGTTTCTGTCCTCTACTTATAGGCTAAAAAAGCAATCATGGTCCAACAATCCTGACCTTTATCACCAATAAAGCCTAAAAATAGGGCATCAGTACATTATAAACCGATAGGGTCAAATATACCTTTCCAGTTCTCAAAGAAATATTTTTTTTACCTAATTTTAGTTTTGTAACTATTAAATTGTTTTAAAATTGTAGTACATCAGTGTAAAACCTATAAATGGTGGAAAAACATTATCTGTAATATTAAAACCACCCGGGTCTCCATATTTGCATGGCCTCTCTTTTTTGGTTTTAACACTCAAGTTTTTCTAAATTTTTTAACAAAACCTTTCCTCCTCTCCCACTGCTGTTGCAATTTCTAGCCAATAGTTATTGTTCATCTGGTTATCTCTATGATCACGCATGGACGGATCATAAAGATGTCTGTACAGTCGTACCTGTGTCAGACAAAATCTCTTCAATGTGTTTCATATTCAACTCAAATCAAATGCGATGCCGCACAAACTGTTCACTCGAGTCTCAAAAAATTCTGTGCGCTCCGCCAGCTGAAATCATGTCGCGTGCACCCAAAGCGAACCTCCGCAAACACAGTGATGACGTCACATTCGCCGCGCGCACTGAGTTCAGTAGCAGAACGCTGATTGGCTATTGCATGTTGGTCTCATTTGTAGTTGTAATACCTCAAATTACATTTGGACTAGTGAAATAAAGAACTACAACACCACGAAAACCAAGCAACAACAACAGAAAAGAATTTAAATGAGCATTAGATGTAGCGTCACATGGACATCGGAAAAATAAGACCTGTGCAAAAATATTTAAAGACCTACAACAGTGAATTTAAGACTTTAAGGCTTAAAATTTAGATTTTTAAATTTTTGACTTTTTAAAACCCAGCGGAAACCTTAATAATCCTCTTAGTGTGTACTCACACTAGGCTATTGAAACCGTGCTCAGGCGTGTTACCCGGTTGATTTGACAAGTGTGAGTGCTCTGAATCGGGCTCAGGCACGATTCAGTTGGCCAGCCCTGTCCTGGTTGGAAGAGGTGTGCCGGAAGGTAGGGTTTTTGGTGCGGTGCGATTGTAGTGTGAGTGCAAAGCGTGCCTGAGTGTGAAACTGAAGACACAACGTCACTTTTAAGGGACTGTTTTATATGGATTTATTAGTCATTCTTACTGTTCAATGAACAAAAACTCATAGTTTTTTAAAGACACAAACACCTCACTGCACATCAGCTGCACCTTCAGCAAACCTCCTAACTCCTAACCTCCTCCTAAAGCATTGTGCTTTTTTGTCCACTGTGCTGAGCGAGAGCACTTCTGTTAAACTGGACAGTCACATCATCGATGGTGCAAGCGTGCTCAGGCTCGGAAGGTAAAAAATGCAGTGTGAGTGCAGGCTGTCAGGGGAGAGTGGAGGAGGGGACAAGCACGCTTCGACACAATTCAAAGCAACTGTACCTAGTGTGAGTACATCCTTAGTCGCTGACATTATCTTCAGCAGCTCAAAACTCTAATGGCTAATGGACAGCTGCTTCTCACTTAGGGCTGTTTATGCTAATGAAGGAGATGGTCACAAGTGGGCGGGGCTTTACCCCTCTGATGACACGTACAAAGGGAGAATGTCAATCAAAGTGTTTCTGCAGACTGTTTTTATAAAGCATCTGTGTGTGTTTTATAAAGGTGTGAAAGTAAAGGCTGAATGGAGGAGGCTCGTTCTTTATCCTCGTGCTGCAGATGCTCTGTTAAACTGTTTTCTCGCTAGTGAAGTGTTCGGTTTTTCCACTTATAAAGTCCACCATGTAAATAGCAAATGCACCATGGCACAACACAACTGACTCTTAAAGGGAAAGGGAGATGAGACTCTGATTGGTTTAAAGCAGGTTATGCTCAAAACATACTCAGAACTCATTAAGAGAATAAGCAGACCATGCACAGAGGCGCAAAGCATATTTTTCCATCCTTGAAATAGTAAAAGTGGATATGCCGTTGCCCTTTGCATATGTCCTTAATGCTGTTGTGCCATGAGCTTTAGACTTTGCGGTTAGATGGTTAAAATAGAGCCCTTAGTATTGTTTTGTGAAGTTAAAATCTTTTGTGAACACAGAGCTTGTTTATTAAGCACTTTATAAAAAAAAATCTGAATAATTGAGCACCTGCACAAGGCCAGGTCTTTACAGTCGTCTCTGTGTTTCTCCTGCTTTGCTGGGGCTCTGAAAGGACTTTCCTCTGTTTTCCTCTTTTTGATTTCTTTCGCTTGTTTTCTGGAAGTGCTGTTAGCTGAATCGTCCTCCGAGTCTCCGGCTGCAGATGCTTTTCTCTGCCGTTTCTTCAGTCCTAAGAGGTTCAAGGGTTTCTTGGTCTTCAGGGATTCACAGCTCGCCTGCACACAGTGAGAAAAACAACAGATCTGATCCACTGATGGAGAAAACATCATTCAGGAGCATTTAGAGGACACAGAGCTCATTTACACACTCTACAGCTCTGGGAAACTTGAAGTAATGATGCATTTATGTTTCAGATCTAACAGTCCAAATCCTATGCAGCAATAACAGGACAGCATACAGCTTACTTTCACTTACATTTATGATTTCAACTTTCTTTTATCTTTGCCATGCAGAGCTCATTTACACACTGTACAGGTTTGATTATAATAATGCATTTACGTTTCAGACCTAAACGTCTATATTTTGTTTTATCTTATGCAGCAATGACAGTATAGTATACAACTTACTTTCACTTACATTTATGATTTCAACTGGTAACTGTTTGCAATTTGTAAATTGTGTTTTGATATAAATTCCCCAAGAATTTTACACTATTTGGCCCTATTTTAATTGTTTAAATCTAAAATCTTAAATAATAAACACTGTAAGCATTGACTCATTATTATTATATAGGTCAGAGAAAAAAATTGTGGTATATAATAGTAATAATAAAAATAATGATGATAATAATAAAAAAAGATATATAATATGGTTAAAACGCAACCAAATATATAATAATACTAATGATTATTATTGAGTTCTGAACACTACTACTACTACTACAATTACTATTAAAATATATATATATAATTATTATATAATAACAATTATAGCAATAGTAGTAATAATAATTGCCTTAAACATTAAAGCAACACAATGTATTTGTATTACTTCTACTATCACTATTATATGTTAATAATGATAATAAATTTCATAATAATATAAATGTATTAATTAAAAAAATATTTAATCTCTCTGTGCTGTGTAGGTGTGCCATAACAAAACTGAATAGTCTTAAAATATAGCACACTAAATACCTTAAACCTTAAAAAACAAAACAAAACAGAAACAAAACTAAACAAAAGACAAAACAAGACCTGAACTGACAGAAACAAAACCAAACAAAAGACAAAACAAGACCTGAACTGACAGAAACAAAACAGAAGACAAAACAAGACCTGAACTGACAGAAACAAAACAAAACACAAGACAAAACAAGACCTGAACTGACAGAAACAAAACTAAACAAAAGACAAAACAAGACCTGAACTGACAGAAACAAAACCAAACAAAAGACAAAACAAGACCTGAACTGACAGAAACAAAACA
>CAIGQZ010032409.1:3128659-3160683 GCA_903798205.1 Danio tinwini
TCTGTCTGACCTTGAGTTTATTACTATAATCCCTCTGTCTGACCTTGGCCTGGAGGCTGGCAGAGGTGACCCTATGCTGGAGCTCCTCCACCTGCTGCAGGACACTGATGTCCACCTCCATGGCCTGCTCCTCCACACACCAGCGCTGCACCATGTCCTCAGAGAGACCATTGTGCTTCAGCTGTGAGACCTCCATCACAGACACTGGAAAAAAAATAAAAATGTGAAAAGGGTCTATTATTTTCAAATGCATTCCAGAATTATATTCATTTGAGTTTCGACATTACCTTTGCAGGCCTATACTTAAAAACGTGCATGACAGTTAACGTGTATATCAGTGCTAAAGGGCTCATACCGTCTCTGTTTCTGCTGCAGATCAGAGCCATGTAGTCCATGTGTTTCTGCAGCTGTTTCTGCAGCTGCTTCTCTCGAACCCCTCGGGGATGACAGGCTTTCTCTATGGACCGCAGCTCCTCCACAGAGGACACTTTCCACCAGCCGGTCAACATCTCTACAACACAAAAAACACATAGAGGCTTGCTGAGATGAGAATCTGGTAATCCAAATATTTTACCATCTAAAATGCTTGAAAGGATGAGAGAATCAAGGCAAAGCAAGACAAGTTTATTTCTTCATTTCACACACACAGTAGTGCTTTACATAAACTAGAATAAATCACTGTACCAGTCTATTTTTTTTACTAATTAATATAGTATATTAAAAATATAGCTTTTTTTAAAAAAAAAACAGTTTTCCTTCAGTCACTTTGGTGCATTTCTTACAACACTATTTACAAAATGCACAACAGTTCATGCATTTCTCAACACAATTAGTCATTTGTGCACATCATAGTAGCAGTTTCTCATTCCTTCCAACAAATTGCAAATGCTTTTGGACATGCATCAATTGCTTTCATACGACTCTCTGCTGTTTGTAACATTATCATTTGCTCATGTCATGTCAGTCAAAATTAACTAAACGTGTGGATGCTGAATAGTCATTCCATATAAAACTAATAGTGCTCATTTCATTACTTGAGTCATTACAGACAAAAATATTGAACTAGTTGTCAAAATCTGTCAAGCTCATTTTTTTAACAATTTTAAATCTTTTTTTCCTGAAAATGTCTTCTAAATTGAACAATTTGATAAATGATTAACAGATTATAAAGATTATATACAGTTATAAAAATCTCTAAAAAGCTCTATGTTACAGTATGTTACAGTTTTTCTCAGTGGCTTTGCTGCATTTCTCACAACACTATTTACATTTGCACAACAGTTCATGCATTTCTCAAAACAATTAGTACAAACTGCAAAACCTAGTTGATAACCTGCAAAAGCGTGTCACTTGCTCAAAATGGAGAGCTCATTCCTCAAAAGTAAGTATTCATGTCAATGAAAGTGTCAGTGTCATCAAAATGAAAAGTCCTGCCACCATCGTTTTTGAACAGGATAGTCAAATGTCTTTGTCATGTTCTCATTATCACAGTTTACTCTGTACATTTATTTCCAATGCAAAAAAGTCAGATTTTGGTGACACGTCCTGAAAATGCTCAAGACAGCACTATATACTATTGGCACAGCCATTTGAAGACTACAGTAAAGTTAGACATCACTGCATTTAGTGATGTATCTGAGTACAAGACACTGAATATGTATGTTTCACATGTTTACTGCATTTGCTCTTTGCTATTCTAATTTATTCACAGGATTGTGCAAAAGAATAAAAACACCCTTATTTACAACAAACATAAACTTCCTTTGGGTAGAGCTGAGCACAACTGTAAACAATATTGCAGTACATATTGAAACTGAACCTACAACATACACAGGTCTGTAAATCATTCATCAAACTGTTCAATTTAGAAAACATTTTCAGAAAAAAAAAGATTTAAAGTTTTTAAATAAAATGAGCTTGACAGATTTTGACAACTAGTTCAACATTTTTGTCTGTAATGACTCCAGTAATGAAATGAGGACTATTAGTTTTATATGAAATGACTATTCAGCATCCAAACGTTTAGTTATTGACTAACATGACATAAGCAAATGATAATGTTACAAACAGCAGAGAGTTGTATGAAAGCAATTGATGCATGTCCAAAAGCATTTGCAATTTGTTGGAAGGAATAAGAAACTGCTACTATGATGTGCACAAATGACTAATTGCTTTGAGAAATGCATTAACTGTTGTGCAAATGTAAATGCAGCAGTGTTGTGAGAAATGCACCAAAGCCACTGAGAAAACATGTGAAACATACATATTCAGTGTCTTGTACTCAGATACCTCAGTAAGTCCAGTGATGTCTAACTTTACTGTAGTCTTCAAATGGCTGTGCCAATAGTATATAGTGCTGTCTTGAGCATTTTCAGGACGTGTCACCAAAATCTGACTTTTTTTGCATTGGAAATAAATGTACAGAATAAACTGTGATAATGAAAACATGACAAAGACATTTGACTATCTTGTTCATAAACAATGGTGGCAGGACTTTTCATCTTGATGACACTGACACTTCAATTGACATGAATACTTGCTTTTGAGGAATGAGCTCTCCACTTTGAGCAAGTGACACACTTTTGCAGGTTATCCACTAGGATTTGCAGTTTGTACTAATTGTTTTAAGAAATGCATGAACTGTTGTGCAAATGTAAATAGCGTTGTGAAAAATGCACCAAAGCCACTGAGAAAAACTGTAACATACTGTAACAGAGCCTTTTTATAAGATAGCAGAGTTTTGTACTGTTTTGCCTCGTTTTACCTTCAGGAATGGGTTGCGGTAACAGATAATCATGATTTTTCACCGCTTCCATTACAGGTGGATGTGTAGAGAGGGCTTTCTCTGTTGGAGATTCAGGAGCTCCACTCTTTTTAATGCTCCGGTTTGTATTGTCCTCAGAAAGCAGACCAAATCCACTGAGAATCTGAGCCATGGAAACCCCAGTAAACGACACATTTGGACTCAAAGCTCCATTGGGCCAAGCACAGAACGGCAGATCTATTATGGGCATGCCAGACTTCATCTGCAAACAAAGTGGAAAACACAAAGCAACATCACTTGTTGTTTCACTTGTTCACTTCTGCATCATCAGTTTCTGTGTGAAAAGCATGCATTTAGCAGCATTCCACACAAATCTAATCTTTAGCATTTGGAAGAGAAGAATTTAACATTATATATATATATATTTCCCCTAGTAGCGCTGGATTTCAGCAGCTGCTTAATACTTGTGCAGATTATGGGCAGATATGATGTGCAATATAATTCAAAAAAGAGTGTTATATATGAGCAATATCACATGAGTAGCAGCGCGATGTGGCTGTATATCGGCAATGGTGGGAGGCTCATGCCTTAGCATCCTACCAGTGACGATATACAGCCACAGCACACTGCTATGAGTGTGATATTGCGTTTATACAACAGTTCAATGGCATAATTGTGTATATAAAAAAGAAAATCAAGGACGGTCTAAAAAACCTTTTTTTATTAGGAACCTTCTTCTGAAACTCACTCCTTCACATCTGCAGCTGATGTCAGAACAGCAGAAGCCGTTACTCATTCACTAATGTCACTTTAGAGCTAGTGTTTGAGTGATTCTCTAGTGTAATGTCTAAAGTGATGACAAAACAAGCGATTTTGCTCACATTTTAAGATTATAAGGCTGAACGACATAAATTGCCATCAGTCTACAGAGATTTCAAGTATTTCTGTCACAATCAGGAGATCACAATATTACTGTGGTATAAATACTTCACTACAACATACAAAAGAGAGAGATCAACTTAAAAAGTCATATACCTGTAATAATGATTTGATCAGCTAAAATTACGCTGTTTTTGTCTTAGGGCTTATTATGAGTCTCTGTCACCATCTTGTGGACGAACATCAACTGTCTCTCAGATATTATAAATATTTTAAAATAGGCACTGTCCTTCTAAATAAACTGCATAGTTGCAATCTAAACAACTACATTCTTGACTTAAAAAGCCTCAAAATATGTTATGTTGCCCAACAGCAGCAATATTTGTCACACTCTAGATTGTCCTCTGCTTGTTGCTCAAGAGTGATGAGGCGGTAGGAGTGCTTTTATTGGCAGAATAATGCACCGCTATCAACCAATCAGATTTGAGAACCAGACAGAACCATTGTATGTATATGTGTGTGTGTGTGTGTGTATATATATATATATATATATATATATGCCATGATGACAGTAAATAATATTTGACTAGATATTTTTCAAGACACTTCTATACAGCTTGTAGACTATCAGAAACAAATAAGCTTAAATGGGCTAATAATTTTGACCTTAAAATAGCTTTTAAAAAATTAAAAACAACTTGTAAATTTATTCTAGCCGAAATAAAACAAATAAGACTTTCCAGAAGAAAAAATATTATCAGACATACTGTCAAAATTTCCTTGCTCTATTAAACATAATTTGAGAAATATTTAACTAAGAAAAAAAATTCAAAAGGGGCTAATAATGTTGACTTCAACTGTATATATATATATATATATATATATATATATATATATATATATATATAAAATTGGTTTATTTTTATTTTTTATAAATTAATTTACTTTTAAATGCAATATATAAACACACATCAGAGAACTGTGAACATGCTATAGTGTCATAAAATTTTTGATTTAATGTGGTTCAGTAGTTCAATGTGGTTTAATCTATATATATATAATGTGTTTGACTGAAATAATGTACAGTAAGTGCAAGTCTCCATAAACACACAGTACCTGCAGCGCTGCCAGTGGGAAGCTGTTGATCTGTGCAGTACTGTAAGCTCCAGCAGATGGCGCTGTGGACTGTGGAGATGAAGACGCTGACACTGGACCTTCAGTCAGAGAAAATCCATCACATGGAGAGCGAGGCAGCAAACTGAACCACTGAGCATTTCTCTCCGTCAAAACCTTAAAGAGCTGATCATTACGGCCGTTGGAGAGGTAGCTATTGTTGGCTTCGGGACCAGGGCTGCTGGGCAATGAAGGCCTGAGTTTAGACACTTCCAGAAGCCTGTTGAACTTGGAGAAAGAGCCAGGTTTCTGCAGGAAGAGGTTTAGGGAATCTACGTCTTGTGTAGGACTATGTTTTATCTCTGTGGTGTCGTATTTTATTTCTTGTTCCTCTGATGGTTCTTCTTTGACCTGGACGAGAGGAGCGTTCTTGATCCTCTCTCGCTCTCGCTGCAACTCTTCTGGACCTGACGGAGTATAATAATTCATCATCATAACCAGCAGGGTTAAGTCAAACAGTCAAAAATAAACAATGGTCATTTCCTCTTTTCCAACTGATTTTTAAACACAATCCTTCGGCTTAGTCCCTAATTTATCAGGGGTCGAAACAGAGGAATGAACCGCCAATTACTTTGGTTTATGTTTTATACACCAAATGCCTTTCCAGCCACAACCCAGCACTGGGTCACACCCATACACACTCTCATTATACCAGTTACTTTGTAAGATACTAGTATTCAGTTTATGCTTATGAATATACAAGGGTTCGATCAGGGTTTATGCAAGTTTCACCATGTCAAATTTAAGACCTTATTAGGATCACCTTTTAAGAAATTTAAGACTTAACCCTGATTTAAACTTCTGTGTCTAGCGCACGCATATGGTCCGGCGCAGCCTTTGAATGGTCGCATGGCCCTCGCTGTGGCTGACACCAACTCTGACGAGCACCTTTCAAAAAATTTAACTACATGTCGCAACGACACGTCGCACAAGCCTTGTAATTGGTCGACTTTTTAGCAGTGAGCATGGACGGTGCTGAGAGCCGTGAGCCCGATGGAGCGAGTGTTTACAAATGTGGAGTCCTGTGAACTTTTGCTTGCATTTACCTTACGATTAAAGTTGTTGCACGTCCACTGGAGTTTTAGCTACTTGTAAGCACCCGCAAAGAAACTCGACACAGAATAACATAAACACCTACTGCCAGCTAGCATTTCGGAAGTGTTATTGCCAACCCATGGCCCAGGCTCATTCTGAAAATGGAGCCCCGTGGACAATTCTGGAGACCGCAAAATACTTCACGGGAGGTACATATTTTTGTAGTTTTTGTTTTCGCAAATCCGCAAGAGGCCGCTGTGTGCACATTTTCATATCTCAATTTTCTCTCGCGAGTGCCATTCGCGCCCGCTGGTCTCACATAAACCTACCAGAGGCCGCTGTTGACTGTCTGTCTGACTGACTGAACGACTTAACGAATGAGTGACTGGCCGGCCGACCAATCGACTGACTCACCCTCCTCCTTCTCTAAGCCCAACCAATTTTATCAATTGTCCCGCCCACCCACTTACTTCTCTAAACCCAAAGCCGTCCAGTAAAAGAAAAGCCCTCGTCGGATTTTTACCACGTTTTCGGAATTTACCACATTCTCACCCGGTTGTTCACTTGTTCATTTTACTTTTTGCATTCTGTTTTTGTCTTACCTGATTTCTGGAACCGCTCTTCCCCGGGCTCGAAGACAACTCCTCTCTGCGTCTCAAGTTTGCTAACGTACACGACTAGCTAATGGGACAAAGTGGTTGCGGCGGGAAAGCCCTCTATACGGAGGTGAGCAGTCAGCTGGTAAGCGCGAAAAGAAATGGCGTCATACCGCTCCGTAGTGTTCGTTTAAAAAAAAAATTTAATGTAAGCCATACATACCTCCCGGGATGTATTTCGCGGCCTCTAGAAACGATCACGGGACTACATTTTCAGAATGAGCCTGGGTTGGTTATTGCAGAGCAACACAAACAGCAGGCAGACACGATTACGCGCAAGGCAGGCGCCGTGGGTCACACCTATCACTCAACGCAGAAGTATAAATCAGCTTTTACGCAGAGCTAACCGCTAAGGATTTTTTCTTGGACAAGTGGAAAAGATTTTTACTTGCCTTATTAAAAAAAAATCTATTTATTTCTTGGCCACATATTTTAGCATTGTGTCAAAACAAGCAAACTGTAGTTATATACATGCACATTTTTTTGAAGTCATAAAACCACTATAAACTAAATGTATGCACCACAGTGTCCAGGTCACAGTGTCCTCACCAGGTAGCAGGTATAAATCTCCAGGTATAAATATATGGAGAGCTTTTAAACAAATGCTATTGTAAGAAAGGTAATTAAAATATATTGGTAAATAGAGTTTTCCCAGTGTTGGGTTGTAAAAATGAATGAATGAATGAATGGTAAATAGAGTTAATGAATAAAACATTTGGTAAACGTTTAACATTGATTGCTGTGAATTGGATGGGCGTCGGCCCAATTTAGGCAACTTTATAAGGACAAAGGAAAATTAAGACTAGTTTAAATTGATTTAAGACCCACACCAATGAAAGGGAGATTTGAGATTGGCCTGTAATTGCTTAATAAGGTGTTATCCAGGTTGCTCTTTTTCAAGAGGGGTTTAACAACTGCAGTTTTAAGTGAGTTTGGAAAAATCCCTTAGAGAGGTGAAGCATTTACCACTTTTAGAAGATCCATTTCTAAACAGTTAAACACCGTTTTTAAGAATGATGTGGGGAGTGTGTCAAGACTGCAGGTTGATGTTTTCATAATTTGCACAATCTCCTCTAAGATTTTAACATTAATTGCCATAGGCAAATAATAGGCACTACTAGTATCTAATAAATAAGTACTAGTATTTAATGGAAAAGATACTAGTATGCACAAAATAAGCACTAGTGACATGAATATAGATACTAGTATGAGTTAAAGATTAAATGTCAAAACGGCTTGCCATACACCTGGTTTTAGAGCACAATAATTCAATTGTATGGTGTAGGGCCTCCTTTTGTGGCAAATACAGCATCAATTGATCTTGGGAATGACAGATAAAAGTCCTGCACAGCGGCCAGAGGGAATTCGAGCCATTCTTCTAGCAGAATAGTGGCCAGGTCATTATGTGATGCTGAGAGAGGAAAAGTGTCACCGAAAAAAGTGTCACCGCAAAGGGACTCAATAGTATTTAGTTCTGGTGACTGTACAGGCCATAGGAGATGTTCAACTTCACTTTCATCTTCATCAAACCATTCTCTCACCAGTCTTGCTGTGTGTATTGGTGCATTATCATCCTAATACACGGCACTGCCTTTAGGATACAATGTTTGACCCATTGGGTGCACATGATCCTCCAGAATGGTTCAGTAGTGCTTGGCAGTGACGAACGCATCTAGCACAAGTATTGGGCCTATAGGATGATATTGCCATGATATTGAGCCCAAACCATCACTGATCCACCCCAATGCTTCACTCTGGGCATGCAGCAGTCTGGATGGTACGCTTCTTTGGGGCTTCTCCACACCGTACTCTCCCAGATGTTGGAAAGACGATGAAGATGGATCCATCAGAGAACGATACATGTTTAACAATGTCCACAGCCCAATATTGTCATTGCTGGCAACACTAAAACCCACGTTTGACATTAGCACAAGTGACCAAAGTTTTGGCTACAGACATTTATATTGACCCTGTAGAGCTCCAGACGAACGGTTTTTGTGGAAACAGGAGAGTTTAGGTACACATTTAACTCTCCAGTGAGTTGAGCTGTAGTTTAATGTTATTTAGACACAAGCAAATTAACAATATGAAATAAAAAATATAGTGTAAAAGCATACTGTGTCATTCTGAACTAGAAATAATTTCCCATTTCTACTTCTTTAATTCTATAATACATGAGAGATGTTTTATTTGCAATATGCCACCACGATGCTGTTTCTCTCACCGTCTCCGCTTTCCAGAGCCTCCACAAAGACTACTCCAGACTGAGGCAGAGCCCAGTATCGTCTCTTATATCTGTCCTGACCCAACATGATGGAGCGCAGCGAATGAGACGCCTCCAACAGCTTCCGGCGCAGCTGAGTCTGATGCTGGAGAACAAACCAAAACACAGAGACATCATTTATTTTTAATTCCATCTCATCTCTCATGATTAGACCCACACGGAATCTGCATGCTCAAAAATCTGAAGATTTCTGCAGACTTTTTAGCCCCTCATTTAGTCAATTTATGTACTTGCGTAAATGTAACTATATATGTACGTAGGTTTTTTTTTATTTTAGTAAGGTTATTGAACAATAGGCAAATGTTTATTTACAATCAGTGTTGGGCACGTTCCTTTAAGAGAGTAATTATTTATAGGTACTAGTCACAAATAGTAACTGAGTTAGTAACTATAAAAGTAAATTATAGCAATTGTAGCAATTAAATAAGTAACTAATTACCAGGGAAAGTAACTATTGCACTTCTTAAAAAACTAAACAAACTTGTCAAATGACTATTAAATAAATAAAAACCACTGTACAATAATCTACACAGTTTTAATGATGTTGTGGGACAATAGGCCCTATCATACACCCGGTGCAATGCAGCGCAAGGCACGATGCAAATGTTGTTTGCTAGTTTCAGCTTAATGCAAGTGTCGTTTTGATGCCTTTCACCACACTGTTTAAATAGCAAATGCATTTGTGCTCATATGTGCACCCATAGGCGTTCTGGTCTAAAAAAGGAGGTGTGTTGAGGCGCATTGATATTTTGAGGAACTAGAATATACTATTTAATAGACCAGCTAAGAGGATGTCTAAAGTCCAGCGCAGAGTGCGTTAGTTGTGCGCCTGGCTTAAACATTGCTTAATACACACAGGATGTACAGCAATACGCAGATATCTTTACAAATGAAAAATAATTAAAGAAAGAAAATATTACAAAAATGATTACTTTCTACATTAATATAAAAAACACTGCCTTCATGCCTTTTTCATCTCGAAGGGCTTTTTCTTTTTTTATGACACTTTGCTTTTGTATATGTTATTATTAGTAGTATTGTTACTTATTATATGCATATTTATATCTGTTGTATTAAAAACACGCTTAGATTTGTCCACCTGTCAGGTTTTAGACCATATGGGTCATAGCATGTGTATTTGGAAATAACTCAGTTGTTTGACCACACTTCGTTATTATTGTTTATTAATTCGTTTGCTGGAAATTAGACCTGAATCTAGAAATAGTTTTGAAACAAATCTTTGTGCTTAAACAAAGTTAATTATGTAGGCTAATGGATGTCTGGGCATACAGCACGTTTCCTTATCCACGGAAGAGAGTGAAAGTGTAAGTAAAGAATAAGGAAGCTTATTCTCTTGCGCTGCAGATGCTCTGTTTAACCGTTTTCTCGCTAGTGAAGTGTTAAGAGAATAAGCTCAACCCTGTTAGACCATGAGCCATGGCGCAAAGCAGATAGTTCCGTCTTTAAAATAGCAAAAATGGATTCTGAGACACCCTTAATGCTTTTGCGCCCTGCGCTTTGGACTTTGCGCCTAGATTGTTAAAATAGGGCCCAATGTGAGAGACAACCACCAAATTCAACATATCATTATAAATATTATCATAATACTATATTATCATACTATAGTTGCACAATAAAACACAATAGATGGTTTAGATTTTTAAGTATTTATTGCACAGACCACAACTCACAAGACGTGAGGTGCTTCATTAGATAAGAATTTTTTTTGTTCCTCTGTATAGAGTTTCTTCGCGAGTGTTTTGTTTTTTCTGAATGCTACATTAATGTACAAGAAGCTAAAACTCGCTTATTCAGAGTTGTTCCCATCACTGTTTACAATACAGTTTGTAAAGTAATATTTTCTATATTCTAGTAGATCTATTTTATGAAAAACTTGCTTTGTTTACCAAACAAGTGGATTTTTTCCAGATCTTTTTATTGACATTTTACTAGATAAAAAAACCAAAAACAAATTATCTTTGCTCCAACAGAGCTTTGCTCCCCCCTGTCCATTTCTACATCATATCATGATACATGCATACAGTGCATACATAAAGTATCGATAGCGCTTTACTTTTTTCACATTTTTTTTGTTACAGCCTTATTCCAAAATGGATTAAATTCATTTATTGACAATGTGGAAAAAGAGTTTTTGAAATTGTTGCAAATTTATTAAGAATATAAATCTGAAACATCACATGTACATCAGTATTCACACCCTTTGCTCAATACTTTGTTGATGCACCTTTGGCAGCAATTACAGCCTCAGGTCTTTCTGAATATGATGCCACAAGCTTGGCACACCTGTCTTTGAGAATTTTTGCCCATTCCTCTTTGCAGTATCTCTCAAGCTCTGTCAGGTTGGATGGGAAGCGACGGTGTACAGCCATTTTCAGATCTCTCAAGAGATGTTCAATAGGATTTAGGTCTGAGCTCTGGCTGGGCCACTCAAGGACATTCACTGAGTTGTTGTGAAGACACTCCATTGATATTTTGGCGGTGTGCTTTGGGTCATTGTCCTGCTGGAAGATGAACCGTTGCCCCAGTCTGAGGTCAAGAGCACTCTGAAGCAGGTTTTCATTCAGGATGTCTCTGTACATTGCTGCATTCATCTTTCCCTCTATCCTGACTAGTCTTCCAGTTCCTGCTGCTGAAAAATATCCCCACAGCATGATGCTGCCACCATCATGCTTCACTGTAGGGATGATATTAGCCTGGTGATGAGAGGTGCCTGGTTTTCTCCAAATGTAACGCCTGGCATTTACTCCAAAGAGTTAAATTTTAGTCTCATCAGACCAGAGAATTGTGTTTCTTATGGTCTGAGAGTCCTTCAGATGCCTTTTGGCAAATTCCAGGCAGGGAGTGTCTTCCGTCTGGCCACTTTACCATACAGGCCTGATTGGTGGATTGCTGCACAGATGGTTGTCCTTCTGTAAGGTTCTCCTCTCTCCACAGAAGATCGCTGGAGCTCAGACAGAGTGACCATCGGGTTATTGATCACCTCCCTCACTAAGGCCCTTCTCCCCGATCACTCAGCTTAGATGGCCGGCCAGCTCTAGGAAGAGTCCTGGTGGTTCAAACATCTTCCACTTATGGATGATGGAGGCCACTGTGCTCATTGGAACTTTCAGAGCAGCAGAAATGTTTCTGTAACCTTCCCCAGCCTTGTGCCTCGAGACAATTCTGTCTCGGAGGTCTACAGACAATTCCTTTGTCTTCATGCTTGGTTTGTGCTTTAACATGCACTGTCAACCCTGGGACCTTATATAGACAGGTGTATGCCTTTACAAATCATGTCCAATCAACTGAATTTACCCCAGGTGCACTCCAATGAAGCTGCTGAAACATCTCAACAATGATCAGTGGAAGTAGAATGTACCTGAGCTCAATTTAGAGCTTTATGCTAAAGGCTGTCAATACTGATGTACATGTGATTTTTTTATTTTTTATAAATTTGCAACAATTTCAAAAAAGTTTTTTTCACATTGTCATTATGGGGGATTGTGTGTAGAATGTTGAGGAAATAAATGAATTTAATCCATTTTGGAATAAGGCTGTAACATAAAAAAATGTGGAAAAAGTGAAGCGCTATCAATACTTTCTGGATGCATTGTACATACATAAGCAAATAGAAGTAGGTATAAGTTCCCTTACATGTTCACTCATCCGTTGTACATATACTGTATATATACACAATGAATGACAATAGGCTTAAAAAGAAGTTAAATAATAATATAGATACTAATTTAAATAAAATGGAGGGAGGAACAAAATGTGAGACACAAACTAACAACATTGCAACTGAAAATATTAGGCTTGGATCCATTTGCTCTATATATGTACAAGTAGATCTTTGTTTTACTTAATGGGTGAAGTTTTTAGTTATACTCTCGAAGTCATCCTGCATAACTTTCATAGTGAACGTTCATCACTTGTAAAAGTGTTTAAGGCCTGTGACTGTCAACTATTTGAGCAGAAGAAATTATAATGTTGGTAAATTTAACAAAGATTAATTGAATTATTTTTCAATTATTTTTTTACATCTGATTATTCAATTTCTGAACCTGAATAATGTTAGACTCCCCAGAAAAAAGTGATTTTTTATCTTGTCAATTTAATTTGTATCTTTGCTCTTTAGTATTAATTTATGATTTTAGTCTGTTTATTATGTTTCATGTAGATGTTTTCCCCTACAAAATCCCTTAAAATCTATGTAAAATTGTGAATTCTGTAATCTGGCGAAACTGCAATAGTATCGCAAAACATATCGCAGAAAAACTAAATTTTGCAATGTCCATTTTTTTTAAATGGATTCCAAGAGTTCACACTTAGCTGATGATTGATAATAAAGTGTGTTTGGCATGCTGTCCCGGGAGAGAGCCCTGAGCTCAGAATATCCTTGAGCCCGGGGCTCCCTCCCGTTTGAAGGGCGAGAGCAGAGTTTGAGCTAAGGTAGGACTCTAGAACTCCCCTATTTGTGAACCGCTGAGATATATCTCACTAAGAGTTGCCTTAGGATGCTATTTTGAAGTAGTCAATTTACTTATGGTGCATGTCTTTGGATGGTGGAAGGAAACCAAAGAACCCAAGCAAAACACGGAGAGAACATGCAAACTCCGCACAGAAATGCCGACCGGCTCGCAGAGGGCCGAACCAGCTGCCTTCTTGCTGTGAGGCAACACAAAGGATTCTTCAAGATGAAGATGACTGGAATAGAAAGCTCTGGTAATTTATAGTGTATCAGTATTTATCTAATTGGTGCAAATATACAGAGCTAATGCGGTACCAGCTGTGTTCAATCATAAGCACGTGATCCTCTCGAAATTAGTTTATAAATAAACCACACTTAGTGCAGCCCTTTTTCTCTCATTATTAGATATGAATATTTATGATCAACAATTCAGTAAAATACTCAAATGTAAAGCAAGTATAGACACGTAATCCTCCTGAGACCCCGTTAGTCATTTTTGTCCTCTGCAAAGGACATTTGTTTTAATGAATTTAATGAGTTCTGCCTGTGGTGTCTTGCCATAATTTTCTTAATATCTGATGTCCTCTACAGATGTCATGCAACAACAAAATATCTGTGTTAATTACTGTTGCCTCACAGGAAGAAGGTTGCTGTTTCAAGCCCCGGCTGGGCCAGTTGGCATTTCTGTGTGGAGTTGGCATGTTCTCCCCATGTTGGTGTGGGTTTCCTCCAGGTGGTCCGGTTTCCCGCACAGTCCAAACACATGCGCTATAGGTGAATTTGGTAAGCTAAATTGTTCGTAATGTATGAGTGTGAGAGTGCGTATGGGTGTTTTCACAGTAATTGGTTGCAACTGGAAGAGCATCCGCTGTGTAAAACATATGCGGGATAAGTTGGCAGTTCATTCTGCTGTGGCAACCCCTGACTGATAAAGGAACTAAGCCAAAGGAAAATAAATGAATGAATCGGAGGGTTAAAAAATACTAGGGCTGTGTATTGGCAAGGGCCTCACGATATGACACATAACACGATACATGGGTCACGATACGATATATCACAATATATTGCGATACAATAAATATTGTGATATATTGCAATAGTTTGTATTAGTATGTGTGTCACATTATATTGATAAAGTCGGCAGACAAATTAAAATTCCAATTCCAATTTATTTTCCATCCATTCCAATTCATTAAAACTGCACAGTGTGATTAAACACAGAACTATATATATTGCAAAGCTTACAAATGGCATTTATTTTGTCTAATTCAGTACTCCCTGGTATAGCGAATAGGGTTGGTTTGACCAATTTGGCATCGTACGATGTCTAATGTGAAACATCGCGATGGACGATGGCCTCGTCGTCATAGGCGGAGGTGAATTAATTATTTATGAATAATTCATAAGGAATTAATTATTTGTAGCCTACCGTTTCAACTACCTCACTCGCATGGCCTTTGTTTTACTGATTATCAAATCATAAATGAATAAAGATAAGTTACAAATTACCACCTGTCAATCACTTTTTCCGGCGGATTCTGGTATGAGTAGGCGGAGTGATCTGTGCCAGAGGCGTCCACACACTTGGTTGGTAAAAAAGGTGCACCAAAAACAGGAACCAACCAACAGTATCTGAGGTTTTCACTAAAATTACTTAGTACAAGCGTGAAAGCAAAAGACTGAAGCAGTGTACTGATGCTGTGACACATTACCTGATAGATTGAAAAGACAGAAGAGTCGTCAGATAGAGACAAGATTAATTAAAAATCACGTTTAAAAACTAACTTATAGTGAGACGCGATCCAGCGGTACATCCTTGATAAACTATCCGACGTGCACTTTTCTTTGGAGCTCAGACGAGCGCATGACAGTGTGTGAGTGTGTGTGTGGCTGTGTCTGTGTGTGTTGTTGTGGTCACGTGATGTGCGTTTTCAGCACACGGAGGGCTGTTCAGAAATGCTAGATGACGCGCCAGTGTGGACGTGGATTATTTTCTATCTAAAATGTAATTTTAAAACTAAGCTGTATCAGTGTAAACGAGGCCTGAGTGTGTGTTTTTCACGAGCGGGTTTGCAACAGTGGCGGGGCGGAGGATCGGCGATGCTGCCTCAGCATTGTGATGTCTATAGGCCATCGGCGATGGACGATGGCATAGCCTATCGACCCAACTCTAATAGCGTTAAAACCAAAGTGCAGCCACACGTCAGCTCTAAAAGCTGGAGGCACCTTTATATTTTCCGCCACGCTCACTCTTGCTCACCTCTGATACAGTACTACTTGGCGTTTTATTGATCGCAAGTTAGCGACATCTAGAGGAGCGGGAAGGAGGTCGTTTGGCACAACTTGAGTCAATACTTGAGGTTGGACTATCGATACACTATCGTAAAAGAAACTATCGCGATAGTCAGATGTATTGATATTTTTGCACAGCCCTAAAAAATACTAGGGTCTAAATACTGAGAAAATCCCCTTTATAAGCTGTCTAAATTATATTCTCAGCGATACATATTACTAATCATAAATGAGGTTTTATATATTTACAGAAGGAAATTTACAATATATCTTTATGCTAAAAAGTTTTGCAAAAAAAATAAAAAATTTTGACCTATACAATTTTTTTTGGGAAATATATATTTGTTCACAATGAGACAAAAGGGTTAACAAAAAAAAATTATGCAAATTTCTACAATAAAAATATTAACTAATGGCCCAGATGATGCGTAGCACTATTAGTTTAATTGATTGTTACCTAGTAATTACATACCATGGAATGTTATGATTGACCAATCAGAATCAAGTATTCCTGAGCGCAAATAATTGTGTAATAATTTAATAAACTACATCCTAATCTAAATTTACCTTGCTGAGCTTCTCCATCTGTCTCTCTAGCTCTTCAATGCTTGTGGTTTGATCGCCTTCATCCTGCAAGACAAGACCAAAAATCAGCTGATCCAATACAAATACATCAAGCAAGCTCACATTCTTCTAAAATAGCTTTTATTGAATATATATGGGCTGAACAAACCACCTATAGAAACACACTCTTCTCTCTGCCACTTAGTGGAAAGCCCTTATACGGAGCAGGTTTGGACGTGTTTTATTAGGCAAATTATTAACGTTGTGTATGTGGTCGCTCATTTAGAATAGTGGTAGCGGTCCATGGACCAATTGGTACCAGGCCGCACATAAAAACATTAATTATTTCTGTTTTATTTATTATCTGAGTCTGAACGATCTTCATTCATGTCATTTATAAGCGATTTATGAAGCATAAATAGTCCTCACTTTAGATTAGGTCACAAAACTGCATGAAGTTGAGTTAAAAAAGCATTTATTGACACACATATTACCCATTGCTATATGCCTGAATAACAAGATATATACATTTAAATTT
This sequence comes from Danio tinwini, assembly GCA_903798205.1. Taxonomy (NCBI): domain Eukaryota; kingdom Metazoa; phylum Chordata; class Actinopteri; order Cypriniformes; family Danionidae; genus Danio; species Danio tinwini. The sequence continues at coordinate 3,145,316 of CAIGQZ010032409.1, forward strand.
CAATAGTTTATTATTCATTTACTAACTCATTCTGAAACTCATTCTTCAATACAAATGGTTTGTAAATAATGCAAAACTTAATTTAGTAATGAAAAATCAACCAATCACAAATTATGAAATAAGGGTGCTTTCACTCTTGGTTCAATTGCCTGGACCGTACCCAAGTTCGATTGTCAAAATCACGTTTAAAAACTTATAGTGAGATGCGATCCAGCGGTGCATCCTTGATAAACTGTCCGACGTGCACTGTTCTCTGGAGCTCAGACGAGCGCATGACAGTGTGTGTGTATGTGTGTGTGTGTGTGTGTGTGTGTGTGTGTATGTGTGTGTGGCTGTGTCTGTGTGTGTTTGTGGAAATTATCGCGATAGGCAGATGTATTGATATTTTTGCACAGCCCTACCTTCTCGGTTGGTTTGTGTTCAAACTAGGTGCATCCCAAATCGCATACTTATGCACTACTCTACGCCATTTTGTAGTATAAATAGTGTAAGTAGTGCGTTCACACTGAACACACTTTTTAAATACCCGAATGATGCACTCATTCTACCGGTAAATGAAGTGTGGGATGATGGACACTTCACGCACTTAATGACCGCAGCTTTGCTCACGTAGCGGAAGGGGTGGAGCTATCAGGCGCACATGTTGGATAACTTTATTTATTTTGCATGGTGAAAGCAAAATTCTCCTACGAGAGTGATTAAAGTGCCTCCCCATGGTGACTGTGGTTATACATGTGGCAGGTATTATCTGGTACTTTGGTCATTTATTTCACTCATTTGGCAACCGTCAAACGTCATCAGGGAAATAGTTTGAACTTCCGCTTGGTAAAAAAACATTAGTGTTCCATTTGGGACAACACTACATACATATACTATACTGTTGAGTGTGTAAGTGCATAAGTACATAGTGCATAGTGTGCCATTTGGGACGCAGCTACTGCCTCTTTTCCTTCTGAACCCCTGTACGCTTGCGTCATCGAGCTGCTGTTTTGTTTATGGCTGTTGCTAGGTGACGGTCACGAAAGCAAAGCGTCAAAATGGAAAAACTTCCTCACATTGCGGTCAATTTGCTTTTGCTGAATCTTTTAGTTTTGGACATACAGAAAGCGACTCGTGTCCATCTGCCGCAAAAATATTATAAACATTCAGAACATCACACAGTGTCTGCAGAAGCTGTTTTTGGAGGAGACAAGCAGACATCACTGTTTCCCTGGCTCAGTCCCGCTTGTCACCAAGGTAAAATACAAGACACACACACACACACACACACACACACACACACACGAATGAACATTATGAAAACGATAGTTTGTTGTACAGTTGGTGGTTCACTTCAGTTATTTGGTACGAATGCATTCACATCAGAATCGAACCGTATCAGAGTTTGCATGAATGGTACCCCAGACCACCTCTTTCAGACGGACTCGGGTACGGTTCATGGGTGCGCACTTGAGTTCAGAAGACACGTTCACACTAGCTAAATGACTACTATGACGTCAAATAAACTCGGGTGCGGACCAAAAGTGCTAGTGTGAAAGCACCCTATTAAGCATATTATAAATGTGCTTATAAGTCAAGAATACAGCATTTGTAGCTGCAGTTATAAACTGCTTACTAATGTTTATTAATGTAGAGTTAATGCTAAACAAATAATGAATTCACTAGATGCTAATGCTTAATAAATTATTTATATTGTGTAAGTGTTACCTTTGTATTTTATAGAGTGACGTCAAGTTGTATGCAAAAACCAGGAAGCAAGTTAGCATTTTAGCAGTTCCGGTCCCTCGTCCTAAAGTCAATGTTTTTTTTTTATTTATGGAATTTCAGGTAAATTGCTTAAATAAGGTTCGTGGCTAACACAAAATCAAGATACTTTCACGTTTTATTCTACGACTTAAAACACATCAGTTACGTCACACTTGATTTTTTAAAATCGGTTACGCTTCTTTAAAAAGACGGTTGCTATCAAGTTGCTTAACGGGACTACAGGTGGTGTCTGAAACATTATACGTCATCGAGCTGAACTGATCTGGAGCGCAGCCCTCTTGTGTTGGGCATTTGGATTTGTCTGTGATTAAAGTATTTTCATGAGTAGTTTTTTATAGTTTGTAGTTTTTTTCTAATTGGGAATTCATATTGAGTGTAGATAATGCATTCACTTGTAAAGACTGCCAAGACATAAAGACTGCCAAGACAGATTCATTTGTTGATCATTTATTTTAATTAAACGATATTATGAAGATACTGGCAACGCAGTGGCGCAGTAGGTAGTGCTGTCGCCTCACAGCAAGAACGTCGCTGGGTCGCTGGTTTGAACCTCGGCTGGGCTGGGTCAGTTGGCGTTTCTGTGTGGAGTTTGCATGTTCTCCCTGCGTTCGCGTGGGTTTCCTCCGGGTGCTCCAGTTTCCCCCACCCAAAGACATGCGGTACAGGTGAATTGGGTAAGCTAAAATTGTCCGTAGTGTATGAGTGTGAATGAGTGTGTGGATGTTTCTCAAATATGGGTTGCGGCTGGAAGGGCATCTGCTGCGTAAAATCGTGCTGGATAAGTTGGCGGTTCATTCCGCTGTGGCGACCCCGGATTAATAAAGGGACTAAGCCGACAAGAAAATGAATGAATGAATGAATGAAGATACTGCTTACCAGTGCAGCCTGTCTCTTTCCTGCTCTCAGTAATGCAAACGTGTGAATAAATGTGTAAAAATACATACATGTTACTGTCGTTTTAACGTGATCAATAGATTTCTCATCATTTGAACACATTTAACTCTGTCATAACTGCAATATTTACACTCCTCCTCAAAATGTACAGCATATGTGACTGTATGGGCTGCTTTTTGCTGTACTCAGTGGCAAAAAAGAATACTGAATGTTGTTCTGTGTCCATGATGAAACTTGCAGGTACATAACATTAGACTTGTCCCTCACTTCTGTCATCTATTACTAAGGTAAGTGGGCTGTATGCACGCGAGCGATACACTTATTTAAACACATCTTATGATAATACTATGTAGGCACATTTATTCAATTCAATTCAATTCATCTTTATTTGTATAGCGCTTATACAATGTAGATTGTGTCAAAGCAGCTTCACCTGGAAGTTTATAGTGAATTGAAATAGAGTCAGTTCAGTTTTCAGTGTTTAAGTTCAGATCAGTTTAGCTCAGTTCAGTGTGGTTTAATAATCACTACTGAGAGTCCAAACACTGAAGAGCAATTCCATCGATGCGCAGCTCTATTTATACATACAGTTTTAAAACTTTTACAACAACTGTAAAGAAAAACTGAATGTATTTCCCCCGTAAAAACTATCCAAAAGGTACATAGGTCTATGTGCTTTTGCATATATATTTGTTTATAATATTATAGAGTAGATTATAATATAATAAACCGAGAGAGTAAATCTGTCATGGATCAGTATTTCTAAACATAACCTTGATTAGTTGTCTGTAGCTGGGTTGTAGCGCTGCCACATAATTGAGTTTATGCTTACTGTATAATTCATTGAATGTGTGAATACGCCATGCAGTAAAGCGTACTCGCAGTTTTTGTAGCTCCAAATATATAAGTAATGGACTTTTATTTTCTGTTCTGTATTTTGAAGTTATGAAGTGAGGTGAATGTATCTATTCTATTTCCTGTCTGAACTGTTGCCGTTTTTCTACAAATATACACTTTTACATATCATACACACCACTAGGGGGAGATAGGGGGCACTTGGACACTGCTCAGTGGGACTTCTGAAGAAGCCAAAAGCACATGGAGTGATATGCTGCGTCCCAATTCGCATACTTATACTACGATCTAAAAGTATGTACTTTTTTGTGAAGGAAAAATAGATACTTTTGAGTGTGTAACAGAAAAGTATGCAAGCTTTGGGACATACTACTTCCTCGTTACACAGATCGTTGTGTTGCTTAGTTAAGAGCCCTGTCAATCATCCACATTTCTGTCGTATTTAATTTCCTACCGTATTAGAGAAGCAGCAGCAGGATAATCTCCCATTCACGAGTCTTTCATGCAGAGAAATCTCCTCAGCTCTTTAGATATTTATGCATTCAGATGGTAATGTCCAAACACGTCTTTATATAAGTTCAGTTTTGTTGTTGCAGATGAAATATAACACAGACAACGCAATTTAAATATTCTCCAGTGGGTTAGATATTAATGAACAGTCATACAAACATCTTTACTGAAGCCTCTCTGCTTGACGGTAGGTCTCGCACGTCCATCATGTTTGTAGTTTGTTTACACTTTTCACCCGCGTTTTGTAGTTCTAATCGAATTCACATCCAATGCGCAATGCACTGTGGGCAATATCAGCGGTTAGTGTATGGAAGCTTCTACACTTAAAATTTTGACCGGAAATAGTAAACCATCTGGGAATTTTTGGCATACTCTTTTCAACATACTACGATTTGGGACATACTAATTCTATTTTCACAGACTATTATAGTATGCGGATTGGGACGCAGCAATAGTTTGCCTAATGGCCCGTTTCCACTGAGTGGTACGGTACGGATCGGTTCGGTAAGCTTTTATAGCCGTTTCCACTTTCAAAAGCGTACCAAACCGATCCGTACCGTACCACTTTTTCGGCACCCTTTCGAAAGGGTACCAAAGACGAGAAAGGGTACTAAAAGGTGGAGCTACACGCACAGCTGAACGCTGATTGGTTTACAGAGATACGTCACAATCTCGTGGAGCTAGCCAGAATCAAAACAATGGAGCCGCCATGTTTTTAAATGCACAGCCGAGACAACTATTTGCATATAATAACGATACATGGATGACCCGGGCTCAAAACAAACCTTGTCGTTGTCTTGATGAACAGCCACAAAGTCAAGAATCTGCCTTGTCCTGTTGTTGTTTTACGAGGCCGTCTAAAAGTTTAAACGTGCAAGCGATTTTTTGCTTTCTCCCGAGAGCTCGCGATCGCGTCTAGATTTGATATAACGAACTTCTTGAGCTGATAATAATAACAAGTGTGATTAATGAAGCGTCTTCGACATCTGATCCATTCAGAAAGAAAAGGACAAATGCGAGAGTGAAGCGCGGAAAAAAGGAGAAGCCCGACAGGATTACAAGGATTTCCGACAGGAGCAAATAGTTTCAGCAACCTGAAACATGAACAATCTGCCATGTTTATCATCACCTTTTGGACTATTATGAACTCGGAATGACGGAAATTCTCTTTAACAGAGGCTACATGTGCTGCTGAAAATTACAGACACAGATGAGAGGTTAGCTCTGACTGTGGGCTACTGTATATGTTGCGTGTTGTTTTTGAACTGAAATAAGGACTAAATGTATGCTGTGTGTAGTTTTTCTGTAAGTGGTAACATATCAGAGACTGTAAGGGTCTGTATGTGTTTATATATGTTGCATTTATTTATTTATTTTATATAATTGCAGACATTACAGTAGGCTGTAACACTGTCATTGATATGCAGTTATAATCAAATCATGTTCATAGAAATGTTAGTAATAAACATTTATAAACAAGTATTAATATGTTTAAAGCATCTGTTTTGTTAGAAGAGCTTCTCATATAATGTGAACGAACTGTACAGCTTTACTGTAGACATTTATTCGAGCGAGAATGACGTCGACTGAAACTCTCTGTAGTACACCACGCCCACCAAAAGGATACCCTTTGTAGTGGAAACGCAAGCTTGATAAAGGTGACCCGTACCGACCCGAACCGTACCGTACTGTACCACTCAGTGGAAACGAGCCATAATCTACCTTTTTTGGTGTGCTGAGGACTACAGTTTGCGTGGATTTTTCTCTTTGGACTCGTTAGTTGGACTCTTGCAGAACTTAGAAAAAGACTATCCAAGGAGGACATTAGATGTGCAACAACTACACATGGTACCTGCTATTCGGAATCAAACATTTCGGTAAGAGCAACCTATTTTGCACGCACACACATCCACGGACTTTGGACTTTGCACATACACATACACACACACCCACGGGATTCACCTTTTTTGTATTGTTTTATGGTATGAATGTTGTTTGTGTTTTTGTTTATTGAGAGGACATTTTTTCAGAGTGTTATGATCCTATAAGGTGAAAAGTGATTACTCATTCAATCCATGATAAAATATGAATACAAAACTAGAGAATTGAACAATTTGTGTTATTTTTATTTTTGTGTACGCATTGATTTAAAGACGAGCATTACAGGGGGGTGCTGACGTCACAGGCGAGCGCCCCGAAGGCTGTAGTCCGTTTATAGCCTAATGTTAGCTTTTCAGTTCTTGCGTTTGCATATAAGATCCAAAAGTGCTAAAAGTTGTGTTTTCGTGTGAGGATTATCCCGCTGGACAAAAGGTGTAAGTGTAATGAACTGTGTTTGAACACAGAGCTTATTATTTGTAATCTTCGAAAAGCCTATGGGAAAATCCTATAGAGATTTTATCGAAGGAACCAGTTTTATGCTAGCAGCTGATTAGCCTACAATGTGACCTCATTGTTCCTCCACTCTATTATACACTGGCACGCACGTGGAAGTTACAACAGTAAAATAAAAAATATGTGCAGTCTTTCATGCTTTTCTGTTAACAGAATCAGTTTTATTGCCAAGTGTGCTTCACACACACAATGAATTCGTTTTGGCTACAGAAGGAATAAGGCTAATAGGTGCAGGAAAGCAAACCTGTCACTTATTTAATATCAGAAATGTAATTGAGAACCACTCAATATCCCTCAAAACACTAAAAACATAACAAGTTTGATTAATATATTAGATGTCATTGAATTAAATAGATTAATTCACAAAAACACAAGCAAAAAACTTGTACATAAATAGGGTGTCCTAACTGTTTCACATGACTGTGATCTAAACGTTCAGAGATTTGCTTTACCTCCTCCTCACACGCTTCTGCTTTCTTCCCTTTCTTCATCATCAACTCATCTTCCTCCTCGTCCTCCTGTTCATCACTGTCTTCATCTTCCTCATCATCACTCTCTCCTCCGTTACGTTTGCGTTTCCGGCTGTTGACAGGAGTCCCGCTGGCTTGTCCCTCCTCACCTATAACACTGCTTTCTCTTCTCCCAATCCTCTTAGCGTAGATGCTTCTCAGCCTGAACAACAACAGTACAGAACGCATTATCAATCATGCATCACAACTAGATTTGCACTGGCAGATTATTACTTATCTATAAGGCAGGCTTTAATAATAATTATTTTTTATTTTTCAATATCCATGTAATTATATTTATGCATGTATGCACTTGTGTATGTACAAGACATGTTTTTATACATGCTATTTTTTATATATATATGATATGACATGCTTCTGTATTTCTGTCATGTTCAAATTGGGAATTGTGTAAAATAGCTAATGATAATCATAATTACTTTTTTTAATGACCATATGAAAAAATGCAAGTGTTCATGTAATGTAAATGTCTGTTATGAACCCCTGATGGTAGTCTAGGGGAAATGGGGTTTGACATATAGTAACAATTAAAATAAATTTATACCAACAGTGAAATAAGTGCAAAAGACAACCAAAGTAAATAACACAAGTTGTGACTTTATTTATAATACCCAAAAGTAAACAAAACAATGAATTAATAAAAAAAATAATAATAATGGCAAAAATATGTATTTACAATATATATACAACACTGAGGCAAATACAAAGACGGGGAAAAACAAGAGAGCTGGCAGAAGGGACGTGGGCGGCGCTAAAGAAATGAAAAGAACAAAAACCAACTATCTACCTCCCCAGAAGCATCTAACTAACTAAATATGTGAAAACAGCATAATAAACACAGAGTCCTAACTATCTGATCTGTCAATCCAAAAAGTACAAGGGGTGGTGCTCGCCCCTAACCTAATGTACTAACACAAGAGTAGTCCTACATGTGGCAAAGTGTATGTCACGTGACCTTCTTCCCTGTCCGCTTCGTCCAAGCCTCGTGAACAACGTAAATGAGAAATGGAATATTATGAATAACGGACGGATAACGTGCACACAGAAACGGGCAACAACAACAGTCAGATAGGGTTTTTCTTAAACGCAACGCAACAACAAGAGTGACAAGGAAAAAAGAAGAAAAGGGCTGGTGAGGGGTCTGGCGCACGCTTTTAAGACGGGTGGTCTTTGCTTATTGGATGTGACGTACGAGTGACGTAACCGGGAAGGACAAATGAACAGAACCTGTAAATAATAAAGTAGATACGGAAAAACAGAGCGAGAGAGAGGGAGAGAAAAAAAACACAAACAGAACACAACCAACACAAATACATAACAATGTCTTACTTTCGCAGGCTCCCATCGATAACCTTTTTTTCTCGTCTCAGGTTGGTCATATTGTCAATGTTTTTGTCAATCTCACTGTGCAAAAAAAATAACAAAAAAAAGCAAAGGAGATTCAATTGTGTGCATGAAACATCAACATTTCAGACGTTAATATTTGCATGACAGCACGAACAAAATCTTACATAAACGTAAGTATATGCATCATAAACACATTCACCAGCGCACTGAGTTCAATAACTGAAAGCTGATTGGCTATTGCATGTTGGTCTCATTTGTAGTTGTAATACCGCAAATTACATTTGGACTAGTGAAATACAAAACTACAACACCACGAAAACCAAGCAACAACAACAAAAAAGAATTTAAATGAGCATTAGATGTAGCGTTACACAGACTTTGGAAAAATAAGACCTGTGCAAAAATATTTAAAGAGCCCCTATTATGGGTTTTTGAAATTGACCTTCCATGGAGTGTGTAACACAGCTCTTAGTGAAGTGAAATATCCAGCTAAAGCTTAAATCTGAAAGTGGACAGTTTTTAAAACTATTGATTCATCTAAAATAAAGAGTCGACTCATAGTGGTTTAAATCAATCGTCTTGATAACGAGTCTTTAGCCATTTCGGCCTGACGTCGATACGAAACATAATGGTTGCTCGTGCAGACCCTGCAAAATTTAAACCTGCGGCCCCGCCCACTAACACAACAGCAAAGATAAACAGATCCTGAAGTCATGAGTCATGAAGACGCTGTGCTTACCTGGATATTATTGGAAGTGCGAGGGAAAGATGTGCTTCAGCATCTACATGCTTACAATGAACTTTCAGTACACAGCTCATGGATTAGTTTCTTCCTCCATTTTGTTACACCAAATTATGTGACCATCCTATTCTATGACCCTAGGGGCTGTTCGCACTAAGCTGTTTGCATTTAAAGAACATACATTTTTCTGTGTGAAATACAAAGGATTTTATAGATACTAGTATTGAACAGTTCATTCCAGCGCATTCACGTGAGAGTATGTATACTGTGGGAGCGAGTTCAAGCCAAACAGTGAGAACAGCGCCTACTAGGGTCACAGAATACCATGGTCACAGAATTTGGTGTAACAAATAAGGACAATTTATTAGGTACAAGTCAAACAAAGGCACGCTGGATTTCGGGCTGGTGAACAGCACTGGAAAGGCGATGGGAGCCGGCAAAGATAGCTTGTCAGAGGACAGAGGAGGAGCAAAGCAAAGCAGAGTACAGGTAAGCCCTGAGAACATGATCTACAGCTGAGAAGAGAGAAAAGCTCCAAAATAAAAGATAATTAATGAAATCAGACCTGGCCCATGACACATTTCATAAGTGTAAGTAAATAGCTGCCTCCTTGTTTTCTCTAGCTTGTAAAGTATGTATTTAATTGTGTTGTTACTTGTAACCGCGTGCACTGTATCATAACTCCATATTCCCATATCGGGTCTAATGCCACGTTGAAAACGCGACGCGTGCTGCTTTGTTTACGGATTTAAATGCGTTTGTGGTGTTTAACTGCACTGCTTTCTGGGGTGAGGTGTCTGAATAACATTGTTGAGAACCGGGTACTGTTTACTGTGGTGTTAGTAAGTTTACTATGAGGCTTGTTTTGGGCGTCTGCTGTGATCAGATCCTATACCGATGTTGGAGACCAGGGGGCTTGATAAACCGGGCTGGGCATTTTACCGTCTCGCACTGAACGCTGTCGACCAATCGCAACAGACTGTCATCGGTAAAATCAGCGCAGAGACGCTAAGGAGGGGTTTAGGAACAAATGAATCGCTGAACGTTTCATATGGGAGTCGCTGGGATAATTAGGTAAAAATAAATGCATATTATAAGACCATGAACGTGTTTTTTGACCTTGCATGCATATCAGCCTGTTGTTGGAGACCCATAAAACCGAAATATGACCCTTTTTAATGTATAATAGGGGCTCTTTAAGACCTACAACAGGGAATTTAAGACTTCTTAAGGCCTAAAATTTAGATTTTTAAATTTTAGACTTTTTAAGACCCCGCGGAAACCCTGTTATGTTCACACAGCTACATTACACATCAACTAAAGATTAAAATATGATATCGTGATGGACCACCCCTTTAAACATGTAATTATTATCTCTCCATTAAACAGCATTTGGGAAATATCTGAAAAATAATACAAACAGGTGGGTTTATAATTGTGTCAAAAATAAGTATCAGTAATGACTGTATTAATGCAGTATTCTTCATTCTACACACCTGACCACACTCTTGCTGCAGGACAGCTCATTGACCAGGAAGGCCAGAATGGAGGCTTTCTGTGCCGGTGTGTGGGCCTGGAAAGCTTTGGTCTTCAGGCTCTCGGCCAGCGGCATCAGTTCAGTCTGTCCACAGTGAGCCTCCATATAGATCTGCAGCACCTCGGACACATTATCCCTGTTCAGAATGACGCTACTCACATGATCTCCCAGAGCCGTCTTAACCTGATCCGATCATACAAACAGAATACAATAAATATGAAGTTAAAGTACACATGAAATCAAAACTGACCGTATTGATTTAGTTAGCTCATATTGCTAGTTTTGTGGTGAACTATTCATCTGTGCATGTCATTAAGAAAAAATAATAGTTTGCCCTTGTAATCTTTAATTGAAATCTGAAAATGCACTTCCTGTTTGTTTTCAGTTAAATTCTCAGATTAGGTCAGTCTGAGGTATTGGGCATGGCTAACATACTTAACCACGCCCCTCCGTCTGTCAGTTTTGACAACAAACAGAAATGGTGAGGAGGAGGAGTCTGTTAGGTTGTAATAACTCTCTTCAATCCTTTTTCCAGATCTTTCTGAATTAAATGCCTTCTTTATTACATCCAATCAGCTTGCAGCAGAAAAAAACAAGCCACACCTACTGTTTTCTCATTTAATATTCCCTTTCTCCACACTCTCAGAAATAAAGGTACGATAGCTGTCACTGGGGTGGTACCTTTTTAAAGGTACTAATTTGTACCTAAAAGGTCCATATTAATACCTCAAGGGTACATATTGGTACCTTAAAAGTACAAAAGTGATCCTCCTAAAATTTTTAGGTACCAATATATACTTTTGAGGTACCAATATGGACCCTTCAAGTACAAATGTGTACCTTTCAAAAAAAGGTACCACCCCAGTGACAGCTCTTGTACCTTTATTTCTGAGAGTGTAGGAACTGCATCACAATATGAAAAAAAAAAAGTCACAGCTTCCCGTCCATGCGGACTTTAAAATTTATTTTACATTGGTGTATGGGGTATTTTTATTTTACTTTATATACCTCATTTTATTTTTGTTCAGATATATACTTTTTTCTCTTTTTTTTCCTTCTGTAATTTTAGACTAAGATTTTTTTCTGTCAATTTAGACAATTACATATATATTTAAATACTCATATTCTTTTTATTCATTTATTTATTTTTATTTTGAGTTTTCAAAAGAAAATACATATGTCAATGTCAATTTTATTTATATAGCACTATTAAACACAACCAAATGTTGACCAATGTACTGAACAATACCAATCACAAAGAGCAAGGTATAAAATTATAGCTAAAACAAACAATTCTCACAGATAAAATGCCAAATCAAAAAGGTAAGTGTTTATCCTAGATTTAAAAACAGACAAAGATGATATAGACCTAATACACAGGGGCAGAGCAATCCACAAGGTAGGACAAGCTACTGCAAAAGCACAGTCACCCTTGCATTTCAGCCTCGACTTTGGGATGCATAACAGTCTCTGGTTAGATGACCGAAGGGACCGACCTGGGGTGCGTTTCCCAAACAACGACATAACTCGCGGCTGAACTATCATAGTACGATGCATAGTTTGGGAAAAGAACTATGTAGTGACGAGTGTTTCTCATAACCCCTAGTTTCTCTGTCTCAGATCCATTGCTTGAACCACGTTAGTTATAGCGTAAAACGCCCATAAAACGGGGTGGAGTAACAACTTCTTTAGAGAAGAACCCCATCATTTTTTAAGCAAATTATATAGTTTTACACGCACACACATTTAAAATAAAATGCAATATTAGTTTTGGTAAAAACATGCACTTGCTTTCTATATTAATTGAAATATACTGTATGTAAATGGCACATGTAGGGCCTGTGTTTGCTTTACTAATATTATTGAAAACATTACATATTCTATTCTAAAACATAAAATCACTTACAAAAGCTGACACTATTCTAATATCATATATAAATCGTATAAATAAATAAATAATGAGGCTATTTATTAAGAAATTTAATTTCATATTTATTATTTATTAGAAAATGAAAAAAAAACATATTTTAATAATAATAATAATAATAATAATAATAATAATGATTATTATTATTAAGTAGGGTATTGTTTATTTATTTTTTTTAAAGTCAGCTTTTTACAATTTTATCAAGTGCAAACCGCTGCAGTTATGCTCTAACCAGCAGGCCCATGTCATATACAGTACAGATACTTCATAAATAACCCAGTATAAATTAAAAGCATTAACATATGCAATGTTTTTTGTTTTCACAAGCTTTGGAGACGTAACATAAATTCTGCTTTTAAATGTCATAAGGCTGTGTTCAAAATGATATCAATGTTTTCAAAGTGTACTGTGAAGGGAGCACAATTATAAACATGAAGATCGCTAAAACTGTAAAAAAAAATATTTTAAAAACAAATTACACCTAAGAGAGATGACTTTAAGGCTTTTTATTTTTAATATTTCCAACTTTAAATGATAGAATGTTCTAAATGAATAGGGCATAGGTGGGATAAGTGGGAATAGAACACAGCCTGGAACAGCACAAGAGGTGTCGTTTCAAGTGCTCAAGTTTGCGACGCAGTTTGCTAAAGTTCATTGGAGCAATGGATTTGGGAAAAGGCAAATCAACAAACTATCTTTGTAACGACAGAACTTGCCACTTTAGTTGGCTAACGATGGTTTTGGGAAACGCACCCCAGGCTGATGTTCAGTCAACAGGTCTGACAATTAGGAAGGAGCCAGGCCATTTATTGATTTAAAAACCAAGAGAAGAACTTTTAAAGTGACACGAAAGAGCGTAAGACTGGTGTGATGTGGTCATATTTTTTGGTACCGGTTAAAAGCCTTGCAGCAGCATTTTGAACTAACTGTAGGCAGGGTAGAGTTGTCTGACTAATCCCAAAATGTTGTGAATTACAGTAGTCTAATCTAGAAGTAATGAAAGCATGAATTATTTTTTCACATTTTTTTCTAGATAAAACAGGTTTGACTGTTTTTAAGAGTCGAAGCTAAAAAAAGCAGGATTTGACCCCTGCGTTAATCTGTTTATCATATCTCAAGCCATCATCAAAGATAACACCCAGATTTTTTACCCAAGGCTTCACAGAAAACCTTGATTTACCAAGTTTTACTGGTGCTGTCCTAGAAGAATTTGACAGCTGAATCATGTGTTTAGTTCTAAAGTTCAATTTCCAGATCTGAGGTGAACTATCTGCTGCTGCTTTCAGTATATGGTAATAAATGTCATGTAAAATGGCATTCAAACTCACATATTTAGCATTTAGCACTGAATAAAGCACATGAGGTGTACCTTAAGGTGATCATTGTCAGTTTTCTGCTGTTGAGCTGTGAGAAATAGAAGCCGTTTCTAATATATCAATTCGATCGGTGTTGGTTAGGACAAAAACTCCTTTTAATATGGGAAATATTCCCTCTATCTCGTGTCGTTGCTTTTATTAGAACACAGTTTAAATCACTCGCTCCTGTATTCAATCTGTCAACCCGCGCTTGCTTTTGTTTTGTTATCCAGAAGTGCAATACCTAGTTCAACCACTGGGCGTCAAACTTACATACTGCACCTTTAATGGAAACACAAAGAGACGAGTATCACTTTTGAAAATGTGCATACAAAAATTGAGCAGGATAAACTTTATTATTCTATAAAAAAATTTTCATAAATTACAATGAAAACACGTTTACTGAATAAATTCCAGCATGTGCATTAAAACAAGTGATTTTGCTTTTACGGGAAAATGTGTGACGCATTAATGGACTTTGCAGCGTTTCCAGCTCATTGTTAAACATCTGAAATGTTGTTTTGCTCATTTTTAAAATGCCTCAGCCAAAGTCCGATATCACAGTGCTTCAGTATTATTATTACCTCCAGAACTGTATTGAGCATCTGACTGCACTGCTAAAAAGCGTCTCACACCTCCAAAAAAGGCTCACAGCGCACACCTCTCCCACCACAGCAAACTTTTTTTGTTTGTTTATATATTTGTCACCAGTAAGTGATGATTTTGTTCTCTTTGACTTATTGAATGGAAAACAGCGCTTTATTCCCAAATGTTTTATGCAGTATTCCAGTTGCACTTTAATCTAATTGGCATATTTGGATAGAAACATAGCTAATGAAACAGCACCCTCATGAACTCTTCTCTCACCCTGTGTCCTGCAGGCAGTCCTGGGTCACAGACGGCAGCAGACAGCAGACGCACCAGCAGGTCCTGGATGAAGCCCATGCTTTCTCCCACATTCAGCAGGCCAGACTGAAGCACAGCGAGCGATGGCACGTCAGCACTTAGGTCAAACCCCAGGACCTTCCTGAAACACCGCAGGAACTGCAGAACCATCAGACAGTCTGAGAAACATGCACCCGGCAACAGCAGACCAGGGATGCGGGACAGAGCTGGCAGAGGCTGAAAACACACACAGAGAGACAGACTTATACACTCAATACACACTCAAGAAGAGCAGGGTAATGTGCTTGAGGTAAAGTACATCCAGGAGTTTGTTATCACAGAAAAAAGACTGACAGGCTAATCGGCAGACCAACATTAAGCAGAGCATTATTGTATAACACTGAAGGGGTGGAGGTACTTTGGATGTACTTTATCCTGCTTATTAACATGGCAACTAGCCACAAAACATATAAATCAGACACAAACACTGTTGTGCTTTTGTAAAAAAAAATCCTTAATTAATTATTTATTAAAACAATATTGAGTTAAATATTGAACGAATAAATAAACAAACAATCAAATGACTGAATGCACAAATAAATAAATGACTGAATGAACAAATGAA
>CAIGQZ010032409.1:3160693-3171443 GCA_903798205.1 Danio tinwini
GAATAAATGACAGAATGAACAAATGAATAAATGACTGAATGAACAAACAAATGAATGACTGAATTAACAAATGAATAATTGACTAAATGAATAAATGAATGAATGAACAAATAAATAAATGACTAAATGAACAAACGAATAAATGACTGAAAGAACAAATGAATGAATGACTAAATGAATAAATGACTGAATAAACAAATGAATAAATTACTGAATGAATAAATGACTAAATTAACAAATTAATAAATGACTGAATGAAAAAATGAAGGAATGAATAAATGAACAAACAAACAAAGGACTGACTGACTGAATAAATTAATGAATAAATGAACAAACGATTCATTGAATGGACAAATTAATGAATTAAAGAATGAAAAAACGAACGAACAAAGGATGGACTGACTGACTGACTGACTGAATGACTGAATGAACAAAGCGCTGACTGACTGACTGACTGACTGACTGAATGAATGACTGAATGAACAAAGCGCTGACTGACTGACTGACTGACTGAATGGATGAATGAATGAATGAATGAACGAACGAACGAACAAAGGACTGACTGTCTGACTGACTGACTGGATGGATGAATGGATGAATGAATGAATGAATGAATGAATGAATGAACGAACGAACGAACGAACAAAGGACTGACTGACTGACTGACTGAATGAACGAACAATGGATTGACTTAATGGACAAATAAATTAATTAAGGAATGAATAAACAAACGAACAAAGGATGGACTGACTGACTGATTGACTGACTGAATGAATGAATGAACGAATGAACAAAGGATAGACTGACTGACTGATTGAACAAATGAAAGAATTACTGACTGACTGATTAATTAATTGAATGAATTAATGGATGACTGACTGGATGATTGATTGAAGCAATGAACAATTGACTGATTGACTGAATGATTGATTGAATGAATAAATCACTGACTGACTAAATGAATAAAAGAATTACTGACTGACTGAACGAAGGAACAAAGAATCTACTGACTGACTGACTGAATGAATGAATAATGGATCGACTGAATTAACTGATTGAATGATTGAACAATTGACTTACTGACTGACAGACTGACTGAATAAATAAATTACTGACTGACTGACAGATTGAATGAATGAACAAACAAATTACTGACTGAAGTAAGGGATGACTTACTGAATGATTGACTGAACGAATGAATGACTGACTGACTGACTGACTGAATGAATGAACGAACAAATGAATGAATTACTGACTGATTAACTTAATTAATTAATGATGACTGACTGAATGGCTGATTGATTGAGGATGAACGATTGACTGACAATGAATGAACAAAGAAATGACTGACTGACTAAGTGACTTAATGAATGAATGAATTACTGACTGATTAACTGAATTAATGGATGACTGACTGAATGATTAATTGATTGAGTGAGTGAACAAATCCCTGACTGACTGACAATAGACTGACTAAATGACTGAATTACTGACTAACTGAAACAATGAATGAATGAACGAATGACTGGTTATAACTGACTGACTGACTGACTGACTGACTGACTGACTGACTGAATGAATGAATGAATGAATGAATGAATGAATGAATGAATAAATGAATGAAAAGTCTGAGTGTCATCTGTGGTTCACCTTCTGGTCTGCCAGACATAGGTCTTCATTGGGTTTGTTCAGCTCTTTGGCCATTTCCAGCTCCAGACGTCTAAGCTCCAGTTTGCGCTCTTTGTTCAGACGTTTCTCGTCTCGTTTCTCCTGTTTCAGTCGCTCTTTCTCCTGCAGAAACAGTTCAAAAGTGTCATCAAAAGGATGGAGAGAGGAAAGAAAATGATGAAAGGAGATTTACAAACACACCTCTGCTTTCTTCTTGGCCTCCATCGCCTTCATCAACATCACATGCTGCCGGCGTCTCTCCCGCTCCTACACACAAACATTAGAGAAAGATAAAGAAACAAAACTACACAGGAAAGAATAAAGGAAACAAAGCAAAGAGAGTAAATAAATAAATAAATAAATAAAATAACACAAATATGGAAGAAACTGAAAAAATGTGAACTAATAAAAGTAATAAAATAGCAAATAGCTAAATAAAAACGCTAAATGAAAACACAGAACATTAACAAAGGCCCAAAAGAAAGAATGCACAAAAGGTAAACGATAAACACATTGACAAAATAATGAATACGCACGATATGAAGATCACAACATCACAATATAAACACATGAAAAAAATTAATCAAAGAAAAGACTGAATGCCAAAATAAACAAACAAAATTAAATTAACAGGTGGTGCAGTGGCTATGTGGGTAGCGCTGTCGCTCCACACAGCAAGAAGGTCGCTGGTTCGAGTCCCAGCTGGGTCAGCTGGCATTTCTGTGTGGAGTTTGAATGTTCTCCCAGAGTTGGCATGGGTTTCCTCCGGGTGCTCCGATGTCCCCCACAGTCCAAACACATGCGCTATAGGTGAATTGAATAAGCTAAATTAGCTGTAGTGTATGTGTGTGAATTAGGGTGTATGGGTGTTTCCCAGTACTAGGTTGCAGCCGGAAGGGTATCCGCTGCGTTAAACATGCTGGATAAGTTGGTGGTTTGATCCGCTGTGGCGAACAATGATTAATAAAGGGACTAAGCTGAAAAGAAAATGAATGAATGGATGAATTATTGAATAAAATTAAAAATACTATTACAAAATATCTATAATAAGAAACAAATAACTAAAATTACTAGCAAAAATATGTATAAAAACTAAATACTGTATATATATATATATAACTATAATCATTTAAAAGCTTGAAGTGAAACCAACAAATCAAACTAAATGAGCAAGGAATAAAATGTATTAAGCAATGAACGAAAGAACAAGCAAAACAGAATGAAAGTGTTTAACAAATAATAAATTACAGAACCTAAAAATGTAACTACAAAACAAAACTATAAATACTAAAAACTAAAACAATACAATAAAATAAAACAACAACAACAATAAATACTAAAACAAAACTAAATAATTTATCTAAGCAGATAAAACATCTCAAAAAGAAAAAGAAAATCGCAAACACAAAATGACAAACCAAACAAACAAAAGTGTCAACAAAATAGCAGACAAAGAAAAAAAGTAAGACAATAAATAGGGCAAAAATGTAAATTCATTCATTCATTCTCCTTCGGCTCAGGCCCATATTTATCAAGGGTCGGCACAGCGAAATGAACCACCAACTATTCCACCATATGTTTTACGCAACAACACAACCCAGTACTGGGAAACACCCATACACTCCCACATTCACACACATACACTACGGCCAATTTAGTTTATTCAATTCCCCTATAGCGCATGTGTTTGGACTTGTGGGGGAAACTGGACCACCCGGAGGAAACCCACGCCAACACGTGGAGAACATGCAAACTCCACACAGAAATGACAACTGGTCAAGCTGGGACTCGAACCAGTGACCTTCTTGCTGTGAGGCGACATCGATTATATTAGACTAGACAACATTATACTAGACTATATTATATTATAGTCATTTTCTTTTCGGCTTAGTCCCTTTATTAATCTGGGGTTGCCACAGCGGAATGAACCGCCAACTTATCCAGCATATGTTTTACGCAGCGGATGCCCTTCCAGCTGCAACCCATCACTGGGAAACCTCCATACACACTCATTCACACTCATTCACACACACACTACAGACAATTTAGCAGACCTAATTCACAAATACCATGTGTTTGGACTGTGGGGGAAACCGGAGCACCCGGAGGAAACCCACACCAACATGGGAAGAACATGCAAACACCACACAGAATCGGCAACTGGCCAAGCCGGGACTCAAACCAGCAACCTTCCTACTGTGAGGCCACGCTGCTAACCACTGAGCCACCGTGCCACCTAAAAACATACTTCATATCTAAAAAAAAATAATAAAAAGTTGATGGTAAACAAAAACTAAATGATAACAGATGACTTGTATAGCGAATAATGAAAATATACTGCGAAAAGCATGAGCGTTTAGTGAAAGCGTTTAGCTGAAAGCAGATCTGTTAACCAGCGCTGGTCAGTTCCTACACATCTGCATTAAAGCTTTGGAGTTTTTCAGCAGTTACACGTTAAAACGGCAGGTTTCTACATTCAGCTTGAGAATTTTAGTGCAGGACAGGCAGAAAGAAATAGAAAGTTAGACATCAATATTATTCCTCAGAATACCGTATGAGCATTGATGCAGTTATTACAATACTAATAATGAGGCAGGCTGATAAAAAGCTGCTTTCATGTTTTTATTGCCCGTTTTATATCTGAAACGGCACAGACGCTTCACAAACACGTCAATGAAAATAAGCAAACATCTGAGTGAATATTTATGATACTGAGGCTATTGATGATCACAATCCAGTTTCCAGCAACACAGATGGAAATCATGTGACTGATGTGCTGTTAATGATTCATCTCAACTAATCGCATAGAAAATAAAAGATGTTGTTTATGTAACAATTTTGTGTGTACTGTTCACACGCACCGGCCACTTTATAAGGTACCCAAGCAGGTGCCCAACTGCTTATCACAAATTTCTAATCAGCCAATCACATGGCAGTAACTCAATGCATTTAGACATTTAGACATGGTCAAGACGATCTGATGCAGTTCAAACAGAGCATCAGAATGGGGAAGAAAGGGGATTTAAGTGACTTTGAATGTGGCATTGTTGTTGGTGTCAGACAGGCTGATCTGAGTATTTCAGAAACTGCTGATCTACTGGGATTTTCACACACAACCATCTCTAGGGTTGACAGAGAATGGTCCGAAAAAGAGGAAATATCCAGTGAGCGGCAGTTCTGTGGGTGCAAAAGACCACCACTCGTTACAATTGAGGTCTGCAGAAGAGCATCTCTGAACACACAACACCTCCAACCTTGAGGCGGATGGGCTACAGCAGCAGAAGACCACACCGGGTGCCACTCCTGTCAGCTAAGAACAGGAAACAGGCTACAATTCACACAGGCTCACCAAAATTGGACAATAGAAGATTGGAGAAACGTTGCCTGGTCTGATGAGTCTCGATTTCTGATGTGACATTCGGATGGTAGGGTCAGAATTTGGCATCAACAACATGAAAGCATGAATCCATCCTGCCTTGTATCAACAGTTCTGGTGGTGGTGGTGTAATGGTGTGGGGGATATTTTCTTGGCACACTTTGGGTCCATTACTACCAATTAAGCATTGTGTCAATGCCACAGCCTACCTGAGTATTCTTGCTGACCATGTCCATCCCTTTATGACCATAGTGTACCCATCTTCTAATGGCTATTTCCAGCAGGATTACACGCCATGCCATAAAGCGTGAATCATCTCAGACTGGTTTCTTGAACATGACAATGAGTTCACTGTACTCAAATGGCCTCCACAGTCATCAGATCTCAATCCAATAGAGCACCATTGTACGGTGGCCGAGAGAGCTTAACGCGCAGCAATTTAAGAAAGCACATGCAATTACAAAAAAAAACAGCAAATAAAGAAACGATCTTCATCAATCGACAGAACACGTGTTGTAAATTGGTCACAACACAAACAACCGAAGAAAGGTGCAGCAAACTTTTTTATTTGCTGGTGTTTTTTGTAATTGCATGTGCTTTCTTAAATTGAAGCGAGTTAAGCTTTATTCGGCCACTGTACCTTTGGGATGTGGTGCAAAGGGAGACTTGCATCATGGATGTGCAGCCGACAAATCTGCAGCAACTGCGTGATGCTATCATGTCAATATAGAGCAAAATCTCTGAGGAATATTTCCAGTACCTTGTTGAATCTATGCCATGAAGGATTAAGGCAGATCTGAAGGCAAAAGAGGGTCCAACCTGGTAGTAGTAAGGTGTACCTAAAAAAGTGGCCAGTGAGTGTATATAAATATTTTAAAAGTACAGTATACTCATTTTGTGTGTGCTCTGAAATACAGATAATGAATATACACAATACAAACACACATATATTATGAGAATTCAAACTTTTATTTTGTATTTGTGATTAATCACGATTAATCGTTAAACAGCCCTGCTGATGTGTTTTAACAAATATACACAGTAATGTCTCTGTTCCAAAACAGTGAGCTGCCTTTTTACTGTATAATATATTGCTAAACAAATATTATTTATTATTATTATATTATTTATAATTATATTAATTTATATATTATTTATATTATTATTATATATAATTCAGCTCAAACCTCATATTATAAACACTACATAATATTGGCCAAATTACTATTGACATTATTAAAAATATTAAAATGAATTATGTTTACTAGTATTGTATTGTCCTACATCGTTAAATATAATAAAGTCTAATTAATAAATTCATAATTGATGTACAATAAAATAGTTATTAAATTTTCAACAAAAATTATCCTTGAAAACTTTTTTTATTAAAGAACAAAACAATACAGTATCAAATCTATTATTCATGTTTTGTCAAATGTCTCTAAAATAACACTAATATATTATGAATTATACTAATACAATTACTCAAAAGCGTCTCTCATTTTACCAACAATGCATTATGGGATCACTCTATCTGTACAGTATATAGCATGTATCTGTACAATGACACTGCATCTATAAGGACTGCATCTATGCTCCATTAACACACACTACACAGGCAGCTCACTAGCTTTCAGAAAAGAGCTCATTCTCTCTCCATTGCACGCAGATGAAGCAGGCATCATGCAAGAAGACGAAGCGGTCAATGAACAAAACACCCCAAATCACAAGCATTTCACAACAGGTTAGTCGTACAGAAGTAAACATACCCATACCATATCTAGTCTATGCCTCTCCAACTCCTGGTAGAGAGAGAGTTGGCAAAGCAAGAACAAAAATCAATCAATAATCAATGCTTACAACCTTATTGATCAACTCCCAAGAAGACAGGTTACCAATAATACATTCAGAGAAACAGTTGAGCCCAAAAAATATATATAATAATAATACCGACTTAACCATTGTGCACTGTTCTAATTGACTTCCCTTTCGTGATGTTGGTGGCCTTTTTTGCCCCATTGACTTTCATTGTAATGACATTTTTGGATTGCAAAGCCATGACAGCATATATTCATGTATTCTTGATTTTTGGTCGTTTTTCCAATTGGTAATTTCTACTCTTAATCATCAGTTGGCAGCATTAACCCTTTAGATAGGCCTGTGCAGAAAAGCTTCTGGCTTTTACATGAAGTTCTGTGGAGTAAAACAGCAGATTATAGTGTGTGCGCATAAATACACTTACTATATTTACTATGTTCCGAGAGCTAAGCTGCTCTTTTTGATTTCCTCAGACATATCAAGATAAGCACGCAAAGGTCTGTCTTATGCTGACACAAACACAAGAACTTAGAACAGGCTTATAAAATGAAACATGACCCTACCCGTGCATCTTGTGTCTGAGCCCGACCCGATATAAGGGGCATAGCCCCAACTAATTTTTTTTCGGAATAACTTGCATGTATTTACATTAATAAGATGCATGTTTTATTTAAGGGCGATGCAGTGGCGCAGTAGGTAGTGCTGTCGCCTCACAGCAAGAAGGTCGCTGGTTCGAGCCTCGGCTGGGTAAGTTGGCGTTTCTGTGTGGAGCTTTTACATGTTCTCCTTGCATTTGCGTGGGTATCCTTCGGGTGCTCCGGTTTCCCCCACAGTCCAAAGACATGTGGTACAGGTGAATTGGGTAGGCTTAATTGTTCGTAGTGTATGAGAGTGAATGAGTGTGTGTGTGGATGTTTCCCAGAGATGGGTTGCGACTGGAAGGGCATCCGCTGCGTAAAAACATGCTGGATAAGTTGGTGGTTCATTCCGCTGTGGCGACCCCAGATAAATAAAGGGACTAATTATTTTTATGAATGTTTTTATGTTTTTATTATTACAGTTATTTTATTTCACTAAAGCTACACATTTTATACTGTGAAACCAAATATTAAGCTTCATCAGTAGTTACAACTAGGCATTGGACGATAACCATTTTCAAGGTATACCGCGGTTTGGAAAAATTCAAGGTATTAAAACCGCCAAAATGTTCTGCTATAACCGTTCCTATGGTCTGTGTACGATTTTTTAAATTATGTTTATTGTTTAGTTTTTTAGGACAACAGTATCTCCAGCAGAAAAGATATATCTAAAGATGCAGTTTTAAAATGTTAATTAATCTGTGTTTTGGAAACTAATGAAGGCAGCAGAAGTCTGTAGCTATGTTTCCATCCAAAAATGCGAATGAACTTTATGCGCAAAACTGGATTACCGCATAAAACTGAATTTGCTGCAGTAGGAGAAGCTGCGTCAATCTTTTCTTCATCTAATAAATGACTTGCGCCTCAGAAGGCAATCCTGACACACAGTGAACGCGCGGTGGCTTATGAAGTGTCAGACGCGGAGCACAGACGCTCTTGATTCTGCAAGTCATTAGTAATATAATAACAATAATCCTGAAACGGTAAGGCGTTTTAGAATGACAAAACATTTCAGATGGTTTATAATGTGCAGCCTGTTGGTTTGTCCATTTACACACATTTTTATGCACATAATGCACATACTGTAATTTGTGCGGTAAAAGTGTTTCCATCATAGTTTATGCACATCTTTTCTTATTGAATAAAAAGTTTATCCTACTCAGTTATGCGCATATGTTTTTTTATGCACATTTTTAAAATTTATGTACATCTTGTTGCTTTCATCAACCAATTTTTTATGCGCATATCCAAAATGTGCATAAAAATAGATGGATGGAAACATAGCTAATGATTCATTTGAATTATTCAGCCTGACATGTGTGCTGCTCCAAAATATTATAAATGTTTCTCAGAATAAAATATATTGTGTTCAAAGGGGAAAAAGTTGTGGTTTTAACCCAGACATTTTAAAACAACTTATTTAAAAATGTAAAATGGCTTCGTCACTGCAGATTTTCAAGTCTAAATTAAAGATTCATCAATTTTCCAGGTCGTCTTTCTCTGGGGGCCAACGCTTTCATTTTTAATCCAGTTTAATGTGGTCAACTGTGGTAGCATCTCTTAACCAAGTGGTATTATTTAAAGGGTCAATTACTTTTTATTTGTAGGCATTGAAACCAAACTATTTCTGTATAATCTATTTTACATTTCCCATGCTATCTTTTACATTACATTATTGCTGTTTTGTGTATTATGTCTGTACTGCTTGTCTGTACATTGTGGCATTGTGATCGTTTGGAAATGTGCTATATAAATAAATCGAGCTTGAACTTATTTAGAGCAGTGATCACGATACTGTGAAACAGTGATATTTTTTATCCAAGGTTATCATAACGTCAGAATCTTATACAGGCCCATTCCTAGTTAGAACTAGTCAGTTTCATGAAAACAGTTGATTACCTCAAAATAGTGAATGAATGATTACAGACGACACACTTGACGTGTGACAACAGTCCCACTCCCACCTGTCGGTAGAAACAGGTACTGCTGAACAGCTGACCATTTAAATACCCGATACAAAAGCTGTTAAGTGGAATCAGGTGATGTATGTGGTAATTTTAAGTACTAACATAACAAAAATTTTATACAACCTATTTTTTAAATGCAACATATTCCAAAAGATTAGGGATTTTTGACAATACATCAGCCCCCCGCCCCCCTCGCAACACCACTGGGTCCGACACATCAATTTTAAGATGGATTTAAACCCAACAATTTATTGTTATAACAGACATTCCCAAGAGCAGACCTGAGTTGTTTGAACTACAGAAATGAGTTTAGGTTTATCTTAATGAATAATGCACCAAGGATGAAGCATGTAAACTGCATTGTTTGTTTATTCAAAATGGATCATAACAAAAGCGGACATTGAAGGCTGACTATCATTCTTTCTGCCATGGTAAGCCTGCTTCATGTGTCTGTTCATTGTGGCCCCTGTTTATTTGCTATCACCTCTTTCAAACTGCACACGCGAGCAGACTAAGCAGCACGTGTGTTTTTTGGCGTCCATGTTTACAGATTAGAGCTTTGTAGAAGCAGAGTGTCAGTGCAGAGCGTGAGCAGAGCTGAAGCAGCAGTATCACGATTAGTCTATTTCTGTTACTGCTCATGCTCAATTAAAGTGACAGTGCAGTGATAATGACCAAAAACACATTAAACCACAGTAAAAAGTAGCACTTTTAGCCAATAAGTGCATCGATAAGATCCCCTGATTTTTATGCACCATTTCTGCTCTACATGCACGATGCTTTAGCTCTGCTTGTGCATGCGGTGTGAAAGTGTGCCAGTGGAAGAGACGCTGTTGCAGGAGGTGAAGGATTGCTGCGCAGGACAAATGTTGCAAATTGTGCTACTTTGTAGACTCTCAAGTGTGTTGCTTATGTCGACCTTGCTAAAATGTTTGTATAATATTTCTAATTATAGCATAGCTTTCCACCCAATTAGTCTAATTAAGACACAGACACTCACGCACACACACACACACACAATACTCCATATAGAAGGCAGAAACCTAGGGTGCTTCCAAACCTAGATGTTTGTTTCAGAACCTGTTTGATTTGGCATACGTGAATCCAGCAATCGTATTTGGATCCGGACCAAATCAATCGGTCCAAGATTGCCTGAATGAGGTGGTCTCGCCTTAATTGAAACTAACTCTGGAGTGGATGGATTGCAATGAGAAAGCAATACGATCCAACGGACTAACGAATCAGGCTATATCACAGTGTATTATTGTTATGTAATAGGCATA
>CAIGQZ010032409.1:3181800-3208941 GCA_903798205.1 Danio tinwini
ATATGATATATGTTATGATATGTGATATACAATATGTTATGATAAATTATATGATATATGTTATGATATGTGATATATGATATGTTATGATAAATGATATGATATATGTTATATGATATGTGAAATATGATATGTTATGATAAATTATATGATATATGTTATATAATGTTATGTTAAGATATATGTGATATTACAATATATGTTGATATTATTTATGATATCAGATATGTGATATGATGTTACGATAAATAATATACGTTATATATGTTACGTTATGATATATGTGATATGGCGTAATATATGTTTATATTATGTATGATATTAGATATGTGATATATGTTATGATAAATGATATAATATATGTTATATGATTTGCTATGTTATGATATGATGTGATATACGTTGATATTATGTATGGTATCAGATATGTGATATGATGTTATGATAAATTATATGATATATGTTATGTTATGATATGACGTGATACATGTTGATATTATGTATGGTATCAGATATGTGATATGATGTTACGATAAATGATATGATATATGTTATAGGATTTGCTATGTTATGATATGACGTGATATATGTTAATATTATGTATGGTATCAGATATGTGATATGATGTTATGATAAATGATATGATATATGTTATGTTATATGATATGACGTGATACATGTTGATATTATACATGGTATCAGATATGGGATATGATGTTACGATAAATGATATGATATATGTTATGTTATGGTATATGATATGATGTGATACATGTTGATATGTATGATATAAGATATGATATGTTATGATAAATGATATATGTTATATGATGTTATGTTATTATACATGATATGACGTGATATATGTTGATATTATGTATGATATCAGTTATGTAATATGTTATGATAAATAATATGAAACATGTTATAAGTTATGATATATGACATGACGTGATATATGTTGATACGTATGATATCAGATATGTGATATATGATGTTATGATAAATGATATGACATATGTTATATGACAGGTTGTTATATGATATGTTATGCAATGTGATATATGATATGATATATAGTATATGCAACAACATACAAATTTGACTGATGTTATAATCACAGAGGTTATATATAAAGCATATTTATGTATTTTTTAAAAACAAATTTCACTTTGACAACATTAAAATAAACAAAAATATTGTTCCAATAGCTTAAAAGGTTATTTTCCCTAGAGGCAGTGTAATTTAAAATGAAAACATACAAAATAAATGTATTTTCATGTTTTATAAACAAACCTTCAGACTCATTTTTATTCATACTATTTCCCAACATTTACAATAAAGTCATAAAAACTGATAAAACTTTTTCATCAAAATATTAGGTTTGCATGCATATTATTTATATAACAATTATGCTAATTATAAATGTTTAATTAGACTGTATGTGCTTCAAAAAAAGTTAATGAACAGTAATTAAGTTAAAGGGCACCTATGGTGAAAAATCTACTTTTCAAGCTGTTTGGACAGACGTGTGTAGGTATAGTGTATAGAGAGTCATATTGGGGTGATATAAACACACCCAGTGCTTTTTTTCAATTTAACAACATAAAAACGATGGAAAAATTGGAGCGGTTTTGAGATCGACCGCAACTTGACGTAGGAGTGCGGTCCCCCCTCCCACCAATATTGATTGACAGGTGTGCATTACCATATCATCAGTATGTTGTTTCGCATCCGCCATTTTCAGTGTGTGAGTTAAAGCGACGTCACCATAGAAACACCCTTGCTCTATTTTTAGATGTAAGGCTCATTGGGCTCAACATTCACCACGTCATCGCTCTCCTCACAGCCAGTGTTTGAGAGTTTTGGTGGGTTTGCATACATGTGTACTTTTCATTGCGTCTTCCTTAAACTTCAGCAGTTTGCATTTCCCGTGGGCACAGAAGCTCCCTGTCATCTTAACTAGGTGCAGCTGGAAAGTGCGAGCGCGTTGCCTCACGTGCGCGTCCCTCCATTAGAAATATCTAACTAACGACGCACAGTGCCATGCATTTTGCATTGTCGCGGATGAAAGTGAGGACCAGGAGGGTGTAGCGGATGAAAGTGAGGACCAGGGAGTTCGCTCACTATTCTGCCGCCTAGGTCGCCTCTATGGACGCGCTGGCCCTGCCCAGGACACTTCATATTTTTGCCGTGCCACAGAGCGTTATCTGAATAGTTTTATTTTAAATAACATGCAAATGTGCGCATCTGGTGTGCCGTGTCGTGGCTCTGAGCGACGCATCCGGTGTATGACGCCCTTTAGTTATGGCCTCAAGCAGGTCGTACACCAGAAGCGCCGCTCGGCGACAAGCAGCGTCGCGACACGCAGTGGCATGCATTTCTGAATTCCGCCGCTGCAAGTGTGCGATACTTTCAACTGTCATGTGTGCACTGTTTCGCGGTGCATCCGGTGTGTGATGCCCTTCAGTCAAAGTTAATTCAGTGTGCTTGGTTATTAGTCTCGGTGTAAGTTACAAGCTCAGAGCTTTAAACTAGCACACAGTTGGCTGTAAAACTATACAAAGACACAAATGATTTTGTACTCTCTGCTTGGTCTGTGTCCGAGTCGTACATGTACAGCTGAATGCTGGTCCTCTCACTCTCTGTCTGCCTGTCTGTAGCCATACACAAAGAGGGGAAGCTCTTAGGTCCACCCCCTTGTTAAGTTGGGCAGGAAGTTGAAACAAATTTTCATGTGAAGCAACACGCCCCTAAAACAGCGAACTGTGTACACGCCCCCAAAATGGCACTTTTTTACACATCATAATAAAAAATCTGAATTGTGTTGTGAACTGAACCTAAACTGGCACACTCAGAAGAACCATAATATTAATATTACATCTTAAAAAAGGGGTAAAATAGGTGCCCTTTAACATTGGGCAACGCGGTGGCACAGTGGGTAGCGCGTTTGCCTCACAGCAAGAAGGTCACTGGTTCGACCCTCGGCTGGGTCAGTTGCCATTTCTGTGTGAAGTTTGCATGTTTTCCCCGTGTTGGTGTGGGTTTCCTCTGGGTGCTCTGGTTTCCCCTACAGTCCAAATACATGTGGTACAGGTGATTTGGGTATGCTAAAATTAACTGCAGTGTATAAGAGTGTGTGTGTGTGTGTGTGTGTGTGAATGAGTGTGGATGTTTCCCAGTGATGGGTTGCGGCTGGAAGGGTATCCGCTGCATAAAACATTTGTGGATAAGTTGGCGGTTCATTCCACTTTGGCGACCACTGATTAATAAAGTGACTAAGCTGAAAAGAAAATGAATTAATGAATGAATAAGTTAATATTGCAAGTCATTGGACAACAGTGCTTTGTTCTGTAGCCATTAAAAACAAATAATAATAATATATTTTTAAGGGGCTAACAATAATAACCTTAGAAGTTTGCATATTTTTTATTTCAAACCAAACAAAAAGAAATGACTTTCTATAAAAGGAAGATTACTAGGAATTGTCCTTACTCTGTCAAACAGCACAAATATTTATTACAATGTTTGAAAAATACCAATGATTTCACAGGGCTAATAATGTTGTTAGCCTCAGAGCTAGGGACAAGAGAAGACGTGTGTGGGAATGAGGATAAGTTTATTTAATATTTACAATGCAAGAAAGGTTTGAATTGCTCACCACACTTCTATAAGTTGTCAAATCCATTCTTACAGTACATCAAAAACTACTAACATGCCATTCCCCATACACTGTAAATTATTATTTGCTTATTTAGAGATTTTGTCTTCTTTTTAGTCCAAATATATAAAAATTCTTAAACCAAGAAGCATTTTATAGACAAGTAAAAATATTTTTTGTTTTCAGAAATAAGTTGCCAAAATAAAGTTTTGCCTTTAAAGGGCACCTATGGAGGGCAGTTTGGACAGACATGTGTGTAGGTATAGTGTATAGACCGTCATATTGGGGTGATATAAACACAGTCCTTTTTTTTTAATTTAACAAAATAAAAACGGTGGACCAATTGGAGTGATTTTGAGATCGACCGCAACTTGACGTAGGAGTGCGGTCCTCCCGCCCACCAATATTGATTGACAGGTGGCCATTACCATCTCCTCAGTATGTTGTTTCACGTCCGCCATTTTCAGCGTGTGAGTCAAAGCGACGTCACCAAAGAAACACCCTTGCTCTATTTTTAGATGTAAGGCTCATTGGGCTCAACATTCACCACGTTAGCGCTCTCCTCCATGCCAGTGTTTGTAAGTTTTGGTGTGTTTGCATACATGTGTACCTTTCATTGTGTCTTCCTTAAACTTCAGCCGTTTGCATTTCCCGCGGTCACAGAAGCTCCCTGTCATCTTAACTAGGTGCAGCTGGAAAGTGCGAGCGCGCTGCCTCACGTGCTCGTCCCTCCATTGGAAATAACGAACTAACGACGCGCAGCGCCATGCATTTCGCGTTGTCGCGAGTGAAAGTGACGACTGTGGGGTTTGCTCACTATTCTGCCGCCTAGGTCGCCTCTATGGACGCGCTGGCCCTGCTCAGAACACTGTTCATATTTCTGCTGTGCCACAGAGCGTTATCTGAATAGTTTCATTTTAAATAACGCGCGAATGTGCGCGTCTGGTGTGCCGCGTCATGGCTCTGAGCGGCGCGTCCGGTGCATCAAGCAGGTCAACCAGAAGTGCCGCTCGGCGACACGCAGCGTCGCGCCACGCAGCGGCCTGCTTTTTTGAATTCTAAACATAAGTTTCTAACAGGTGACACACCGACGCTGCAAGTGTGCGATACTTTCAACTGTCATGTGCGCGCCGTGTTGCAGTGCATCCGGTGTGTGATGCCCTTCAGTCAAAGTTAATTCAGTGTGCTTTATTAGTCTCGGTGTTGGCTACAAGCTCTGAGCTTTAAACTAGCACACAGTTGACTGTAAAACTATACAAGACACAAATAATTTGTACTCTCTGCTTGGTCTGTGTCCGAGTCGTACAAGTACAGCTGGTTGTACCTGGTTGGTACACTCATGTTGCTTCTCTCTTGTCTGCCTGTATATTACACAAAGCGGGGGAGCTCTTGGCTCCACCCCCTTGTTAACTTGGGCGGGAAGTCGAAACTAATTTTCATGTGAAGCAACACGCCCCTAAAACAGCGAACTGTGTACACGCCCCCAAAATGACACTTTTTAACACATCATAATAAAAAAATCTGAATTGTGTTTTGAACTGAACCTAAACTGGCACACTCAGAAGAACCATAATATTAATATTACATCTTAAAAAAGGGGTAAAATAGGTGCCCTTTAAACAATCTAAATAATCTCCCAATGGGTAAGTTAAATAATCTTGTTTTCATTTTGAAATAAGTTTATTTTACTTACACCATTGGGAGATTATGTAGCTTGTTAAAGAAAAAAAACTCACTTAATGTCGACTTATTTCTGAAAACAAACCATAAGATTCACTTGTGCAGAAAATGCTTCTTGATTTAGGTATTTTTAGGTTTTTGGACTTAAACAAGACAAAACCTCTAAGTAACACTTTTCAGTGTACTATACCTTCAAGCTTGCTCTTTAAATATGAATATATTTATATACACACCTCCAAAACCTGTCGAGCTCGTAGTTCTTTTTCCAT
Source organism: Danio tinwini (assembly GCA_903798205.1). NCBI lineage: Eukaryota > Metazoa > Chordata > Actinopteri > Cypriniformes > Danionidae > Danio > Danio tinwini. The sequence continues at coordinate 3,187,411 of CAIGQZ010032409.1, forward strand.
TCGGACCTGCTGGATTCTCCTGAACTTTTCCTGAAGAAGAAGAAAATGAAAAAGGAGGGAATGAGAAATTATGAGCTGCATTTTATTTTTCTACAATGATCCATTTTAAAGTCTCAAGCATGTTGTGCATCAACAAAAATTTGCATTAGAGTTAAAGGTGCAGTATGTAAGTTTGACACCCAGTGGTTGAACTAGGTATTGCACTCCTGGATCAAAATAAACGCAAGTGCGGGTGGCCAGATTGAGTACAGGAGCGAGTGATTTAAACTGTGTTCTAAATAAAAGCAACGACACGCGATAGAGGGAATATTTTACATATTAAAAGGAGTTTTGGTTCTAACCAACACCTCGAATTGATATAATAGAAACGGCTTCTATTTCTCACAGCTGAACATGTGAAACCTATGACAGATCACCTCAGCTAAAACTCATGTGTTTGATTCAATGCTAAATGCTAACAATATGAGTTTGAATGCCATTTTACATGACATTTATTACCATATACTGAAAGCAGCAGCAGATAGTTCACCTCAGATCTGGAGAATACAATAAACCGTTTGAAATTGAACTTCAGAACTAAACACATATGAGTGATTCAGCATCTACATTTAATGATGTTAAAGAGGGTTAACATGTATTAATAAGATTCTAAACCTTATGAGGGAGTGCATATTCTGTGCTTCTGAATGGCTGTATTTACATTTCTGTCGTCATTTCTGTTTCGTCTGGTGCAAACTGCCAAATTGCGCATCACTGCGTATCTCGTCACAAAGCATGTTGTTAGGACACACGGTTACAATGTACCCTGCTCACCTAATGTTTACGTTTGTAATATTTATATTATTTTACTAATTAATAACCTCATGTGGAACTGAATCTGTCTCATTTTGACATCTGATACTGTCCATCCGACGTCGCATTTTTGGTCACAGACGCATGCTTTCAGAGCCTTTCTGAGTGAATGAATGAAATACGCTGTTTTCCAACAAGGCAACCCGGAGTGCAGAAATATAATAGGCTAAACTGGCATTGTGCAGGTTAAATTAACCTAAACAAAGACAGCGTTCCGGCACGGAAAAACCATTTTCAAAGCAGAATATCTGACTTCAGCATTGTTTTTTAGTTAAAGAAGTATGTTCACTTGGGATGTTTCTTAAATATCTGCACATATATTATGGTGTTTTTATGCTTTAGAAGAGTCAAAAACTTGCATACAGAATTTAAAGAGATAGTTCACCCAAAAATGAAAACTATGTCATTATTTACTCATCTTCCACTTGTTACAAACCCGTTAAGAGTTTCTTTCTTCGGTTGAACATAAAGGAAGATTTACTAAAGATGAATTTTGAAAAAAACTAAAAAAAAACATTGGCACCTACAGTTTGTTTTGTTCCCACTATGGAAGTCAATGTTTTTTTCCCAACATTCTTCAAAATATCTTGTTTTGTGTTCAGAAACAGAAGACAGAAATTCATAAAATTTTGCAACCACTTTGAATTCTTGGGTGAACCACCCTTTTAAATCTAAAAATCAATGATATATTTCTGCATTGTGTGTATTTATTGTTGCATTTATTTATTGTTAATAATTAATTGTTATTGACTGTACTGTAAGGTCTATGTGTTGTACATTGCTCATACTGTTTTTTTCTGGTTTTAAATAATCATAATAAACTGGAAAGAATTGCTTAATATTAACCTGCAGTTTCTGTTACTGTATTAAAACAAAAATAAAGGAATCAGATCTTTAGTGGTTTAAAGTGATCTGATGAATTGGAGTTACACTGTTATTCCAAACTAACTGGACATATACCGTTCTTCCACTTTTGAGCAATATATATCAAAATAATTAGGGTTTTTTTATACTGACACTCTCAATATAAATTGAGAAGGGGAGATGCGGTGGCGCAGTGGGCGGCGCTGTCACCTCACAGCAAGAAGGTCGCCGATTCAAGCATCAGCTGGTTCAGTTGGCATTTCTGTGTGGAGTTTGCATGTTCTCCCCGTGTTGGTGTGGGTTCCCTCCAGGTGCTCCGGTTTCCCCCACAAGTCCAAACACTTGCGCTATAGGTGAATTGGGTAAGCAAAATTGTCCGTAGTGTATGAGTGTAAATGAGAGTGTGTGGGTGTTTCCCAGTGATGGGTTGCAGCTGGAAGGGCATTCGCATAGTAAAACATATGCTGGATAAGTTGGCGGTTCTTTCCGTTGTGGTGACCCCAGATTAATAAAGGGACTAAGCCGAAAAAAAAAGAATTAATGAATGAATTGAGAAGCTTTTGTTGTCTAACTTTAAGTAAAATAAAAATATATAATATAATTTTCACAATCCAAAAAAATAATAATAATACTCAAAATTTGAAAATATGGACTTATATGGTTTTTTGTTCTTAATGAATAAACAAAGCAAAATAATACAACACAATACAACAAAACTGTAGCTCATATATGTCTGAAAAGTAATAGGAACTTCTTAACTCTACATCAATTAAAAAAGTACAACAATAACAATCTATAACCATAAATAATAATCCACAACAATAATCATTAAATTACCACCAAGATTCTGACACACTTGAGTCACTTGAACGCTGCTTGAGCTCCAGATCGAATCTGTTCCTCTCCTAATTTAACTCCTAAAACTATTGAACAACAACCATTCTTGTCCTGGGACAATGATGAAAAGCATTTTTGATCCACTTCAAATGTTGACTACTGTACAAAAACAATAAAGTAAAGCTGAAACAGTCTGAGGAAGCGTGGCTGATTTCTGACCTGCTGTTTGACGATCTTCATTTGCTCCTTGTGTTTGCGCCGCTCTTCTGCTGCCATGATTGCTGGAGAAAAAACGATGCTCGGGTTTTAAAAAGTGCACAAGATACTAGAAATGTGTGTAAAAGCTCAGGCTCACCTTGTTGTCTCCTGGCCTCTTTTGCTGCTCGTGCCAGAGCTTGTTTCTCCAGTTTCCGCATCAGCTTCATCTGAGCCACCTGACGCGCAATTTCTGACAAATACAGGAGATATTACTAATAATCCATCTACCTACAACTCAGCAGACAACAAAAAAAAAACACCATAAGATCAATATAAAATATATAAATCAAACAAAAGATCATTTTGAATACCTGGAATAAAATTAGGATTTTTTTATTGGTAATGCTGATGTGTAGCTCCTTATGGGCTGGATTGGTTTGGCGAATGCTGGGTTGCTGAGCCTACACACTTCTCTATAATTTATTTATTTTATTTATTTTGTTTCTTATGCTCTTTGGAAGAAATTGTTTTATGAATTGTGAAATGGCATTTGTACTCCTTCTGTTCTAGTTAATGTTATTGTTTATTTTCTTATGCTAAAAGCTATACACTCACCGGCCACATTATTAGGTACACCTTACTAGTACTGGGGTGAACCCTATTTTGCCTTCAGAACTGCCTTAATCTTTTGTGGCATATATAGAAGGTACTGGAAATATTCATTAGAGTTTTTGCTCTATATTGACATGACAGAATCACGCAGTTGCTGCAGATTTGTCGGCTGCACATTCATGATGCAAATCTCCCGTTCCACCACATCCCAAAGGTGCTCTATTGGATTGAGAACTGGTGACTGTGGAGGCCATTTGAGTATAATGAACTCTTTTAGACATGGCGCGTTATCCTTCTGGAAGTAGCCATCAGAAGATGGGTACACTGTTGTCATAAAGGGATGGAAATGTTCAGCAACAATACTCCGGTAAGCTGTGGCGTTGACACCATGCTCAGTTGGTACTAATGGGCCCAAAGTGTACCAAGAAAATATCCCCCACAACATTACACCACCACCACCAGCCTGCACTGTTGATACAAGGCAGGATGGATCCATGCTTTCATGTTGACGATGCCAAATTCTGACCCTACCATCCGAATGTCACAGCAGAAATCTATTGTCCAATTTTGGTTAGCCTGTGTGACAGGAGTGGCACCCGGTGTGGTCTTCTGCTGCTGTAGCCCATCCGCCTCAAGGTTGGACATGTTGTGTGTTCAGAGATGCTCTTCTGCAAACCTCAGTTGTAAAAGACTGGTTATTTGAGTAACTGTTGCCTTTTTATCAGCTGGAACCAGTCTGGTCATTCTCCTTTGACCTCTGGCATCAAGAAGGCATGTGTGGCCACATAACTTCCGCTCACTGGATATTTTCTCTTTTTCAGACCCTTCTCTGTAAACCCTAGAGATGGTTGTGACAGAAAGTCACTTAAATCCCCTTTCTTCCACATTCTGATGCTCGGTTGAACTGCAGCAGATCGTCTTGACCATGTCTACATGCCTAAATGTATTGAGTTACTGCCATGTGATTGGCTGATTGGCTGAATTTGCGTTATCAAGCTGTTGAACAGGTGTACCTAATAAAGTGGCCAGTGAGTGTGTGTGCGTGTGCCTGTGTGTATATATATATATATATATATATATATATATATACATACATACATACACATATGTGTGTGTATAGCAATTTAAAATTTAAAGACATTTCTAGGTTAATTAGCCTAACTAGGCAAGGGTAACTAGACTAGGCTAAATAGGCAAGATATTGGACACAGCGGTTTATTCTGTAGCCAATCAAAAAAAGAATAATTTGGTTGTTAAGGGGGATAATAATATTGTTTAAAAGGTCATGATCTGCACTCGTGATCTGCACAAAATTATTTTATATTTCTTTATTTCACATTGTTCTGAGATAAAAAACAAACAAACATTTTGGCTTCATGCCTTCCTTAGTGTGTGAAACTAACTTTTCACTCTGCCCTCTTATTCCATAGTCAGAGGAAGGCATTTAGCTGAAACGTTTTTGTTTTTAATATTTCCAAAAAACTGAAAAATAAAGAAATATAAAACAATTATTTAACAAGTGCAAATCATGACCTTTTGATTTATACTGTGTACAAAATTGACGCACCAAAATGTAAACACTGCAAGAGTGCTGTGCACACTTCACTACTGAATTTGAAGCTAATAATACTGGTCTTAGCAGTTATAATTTATTTTTAAATTATATTTGGTGTGTAAATGAGCGTGTGGATGTTTCCCAGTAATGCAGTACTGAGTTGCAGCTGGAACGGCATCCGCTGTGTAAAACATATGCTGGATAAGTTGGCAGTTTATTCTGACCCCTAATGAACAAAGGGACTAAGCCGAAAGAAAATGAATGAATGACTAATGTCAAAGCAATACCCTGGGCCTCCAGTTTGCGCAGCATTTTAGCCTCAGAGTTGCTGAGAGGATCAGTTTCAGTGTCGTCTGCCGCTCTGCCTTTTCTGCGGGACTGAACTGGGTCACCAGTAGGGCCACCTGATGGGTCAGAGTTCTTCTGACGACCCCGACGACTTTCCATCGATAGGATACGAGGGATGACCTCTTCCTCTTTTAAAAGGCACCACTGTAACCCCTGGAGATGACAACAACAATTTACAGATTAAATTTTTATTTTCAATATTATTCTGGTCATAAATTGAAGTAATTATGAAAATGAAATGTAATATATGTAATAATATAAAGATTTTTTTATTTAATGCCCTGTCATAAACTAAAGGCTATTTTTATGGCAAGAACATTTCAATAATAAATATACAATTAAAAACAACAAATAAACAAATACATAATAAAAAAATAAGATTTTTAGCATTAGTACATGATAAAAAATCTAACTAATTTCTTTTTAAAAAAAGTATAATGTTATATATATATATATATATAAAATAATAATAATAATATATTTAATAAAAAAATTATAACAAAAACAACATCAGATTTGAATTATTATTATTATTTAATTATTAGTACTATTATTAACTTTAATAAATAACAAATACACAACCAACAAATCTAAATATATATAAAGTTATTTAAGTGGTAGAGGCAGTAGTACTTGCTCTGATTTTAACATTTATAAACTTAATAACAATAATTCCAGCATTAATGATAATTATTACAAATTCATTATTAATTATCTATCATCAGTATCTAACAAAATTGATGTATTATTAGTAGTAGTGGAGTAATAAAATAAAATAAAAATAAATCTAAAATTTAATGCAATAAAAATTATTATTGATAACAAATAACAACAACGATAATAATAACAACAAAATAAATAATAGATAATAAATAAATTATAATAACAACAACAAAAACATCAGATTTTTTTTATTGCTATTATTATTAAACACAAAACAACAAGGCCAAACAGAACAAAACAAGCTTTTTCAAAAACTAAAAATAAGTAAAAACAATAAATAAATAAACAAATAAACAAATTAATAAATAAACAAGTAAGTAAGTAGAGGCAGTAGTGCTTTTGCTGTGTTTTTAACATTTATAAACTTGGCAATAATTACAGCATTAATCATAATTATTACTAACTCATTAATTATCTATCATCAGTATCTAACACAATCAAAATTGATTTATTATTATTAGTAGTAGAGTAATAAAACAAACAAAATGAAATAAAATAACATTTTTTTTATTTAAATACATTTAAATTAAATTAAATTATATAAAATTTATAACATTTAATTAAAATGAAATAAAAATTAATAAAAATTATTAAAAACAACAAATGACAACAACAAATAGTAACAAAAAAGTTAAATATTAATAATAATTTTAATAGATAATAAATACACAAACAACATCAAAATATTGATTTCAATCAAATCAAAATTGATTTACTATTAGTAGTAGTAGAGTAATAAAATACAATTAAATTTAATTAAAATTAATCAAAATCAAATCAAATTAAAATTGAAATTAATTTAATTAAATTTTTTACAATTATTATTAGTAGTAGTAGTATTACAAAACTATTATTATTTATTAGTATTATTATTTGTATAATCATAAAACTCTCCAAAATTAAATCAAATTACAATTGTTAAACCAGTCCTTAAGTCTGTTGAAATGACATTAATTTACCTGCGGCCCATCTCTGGCTTCATAGAAGTCTCCAACCTTTATTTTAGCACTGAAGCTGAAATGATCCCGTGTAATGTCGCTTATTCCGTTTCTGGTCAGATACTGTGAAGAGAGAGAAGCAAAGACAAAAAAACTGCATCAAAATGAGTCTATAAATCTAACGAATGTTGACAGATTTGAACTTTTAAGCGTTTTTTTTCTTTGCCTTGATGACGTCCGGGTACTGTCTGAGTTTTCTGCCACATGGAGCGAAATACACCACTTCTCCACACAAACGGCCAGACATGTTGGTGATGCGAGTCTCTCTCTGCCATCTGCACACAGAAAAAGCTTTCATTAATGAGCAAGATAAATAAAGTGAAATCATGCATAAACGAAACGCATTTACAGTAGTTGAAGTCAAAATTTATTTTGATGGTCCATTTGAGTATTAGTAGACTGTCTGCTTAATATCTGTTGATACTGACATTTAACAGTCCTTCAACAGACATTTAACTGACTATAAGAAACTTTGCAATTACATGTCAACTTACACTAACCCTAACCCCAACCTAAGAGTCTACTTACAATCTAATGATAATTAGTTGCAATGTAACTTAAATTCAACAAACGGACCGTCAAAATAAAGTGTGACCCAAAATTATTCGCCCTCCTGTGAATTCTTTTTCAAGTACTTCCCAAATGATGTTTCAAGAGTTCCCACTTAGATATGCTTAGCATTTAAGCAGGTTTGGCATGCTGTCCCGGGAGAGAACCCTGAGCTCGGAGATACTTGAGCTCAAGGCTCCCGCCCGGTCAATAAGCATATCAGGGGATCCGAGATCAGGTAGGTCTCGAGAGCTCCCCTTAGAAAAAGGGAGGAAAAGGAGGAGATGGGGTGGAAGGGGGGATTCTTCCAAAACGAAGATAGAGCAGTAGGGAGAAAATGATCCATATATAGTAAGCTTGGATCGTTCTGATTGGATTATTACTGATTACAGATAAGAAGCCAGATGTGCTCAATCATATCACGTGCTACTCTCGAAATTAGTTTGTGAAACTTCACTTAACATAGCAAGGAAATTTTAACAGTAAATGCGATAATATTTTTTCTTCTGGAGAAAGTCTTATTTGTTTTAATTCGGCTAGAATAAAAGCAGTTTTATTTTTTTTAAACCATTTTAAGGTCAATATTATTAGCCCCCTTTAGCTATATTAGTTTTGAATTGTCTACAGAACAAACCCGTTATACAATGACTTGCCTAATTACCCTAACTTGCCTAATTAACCTAGTTAAGCCTTTAAAATGGCACTTTAAGCTGAATACTAGTGTCTTGAAAAATATCCAGTAAAATATGATGTGCTGTCATAAAGAAAAAGAAAAAAGAAATCAGCTATTTAGCCACTTTGATTGCTATTGTTTATAACTATGTTTGCAACTCAACTGAACATATCAGGAGATTTTATTGGTTGCATTTAATCAAATTACATTTGTTTCTATTATACAGTGCTTTATACTAGGTGTGGGCTATATGGAAAAAATATAATATCACAATTTCCTTTTTATTTTTCAGAAAAACAGCATTCTTTGTGATGTTGGTTTTTTTTAATTTTCAGAATTTTGTCTGAGCAGTACATACTAATTCATTTCCCTATTTTAACAGGGTGTCCGTGGAGTCTTAAAAAGTAATAAAAGTTGATAAATCAATTATGAGAAAATTAAGGCCCTTAAAAATATTTAAAAAATCTTAATTCTGTTTTTACAAGGTCTTAAAATTTGTTTAAGCGTTGTCCAAAGTGTTTGACTCCAAAAAAGCATAAATATATTTATTTTCCGCAATTGGTTCGGGCCGGGGTGCAAAATTGTGAGGATCAAAAAAAAATAGTGCTCCACACTATTAAAGCAACAAAAAATAATAACAACTGAGTCTCTTGTCAGAATAACCACCATTTATGACTATAAGGCTACACTTAGAAATGAGGATAGACTCAGACAGACCATGCGGCGTTAAGCATTTATTGTTTCAAACAGGTTTTAGCGTAAGTGAAGACCGTGTGGGGTGTAGGCGACGTGTGTGTTATGAAGAGTAATGAGGGATGCGGTGGAGAGGGGTGACCGATGTATTTGAGGAGTGGGAGGAAGATGCGCGATTTCTGGGAGATTATCATTCGTTTGCGGGCATCCGGGAGTCTTTTTGCATTTGCAGGAGACTCAAAGAACTTCTGGGAGACTTGGGATGTCTGCCTCAGGACTAAAAAAAGGAGAAAAACTATCTGGCACAACTTAAAATAGCATGGTAAATAAATAACCTGGTACCAGAACAAAACAGGTCACCAATAATGTTTGCACAGCAAATGCAACGTTAAGTGGGCTTGAATTCAAATCTCAATGCTGAAACGGGCTACTCACAGTGCTTAATCTAAAGTTACATTTCCCCTTGTTGACTTAGCCTAATTGAGTTGAGGCAAAATATTGTCCTAGTGGTTGACTGTGGTATAGGTGATGGGAGCCTGAATCAAATGCCTTCAGTTTTGTAATGAAATTGAAAAAATTATAAACATTAAACAATGTTAAGCCAAAATTAGATTTTTATTTGATTTTCTTCTTGGGGGTCCGGCCCCCAAGGAAACTGTCTAGTAAAATTCTGGCCGTCTGACAAATATAGTTGATGACTCCTGGTTTATACCTTTTTCATTCATTCATTTTCCTTCAGCTTAGTCCCTTTATTTATCAGAGGTTGCCACAGCAGAATAAACCGCCGACCTATCCAGCATATGTTTTACACAGCAGATGCCCTTTAAGCTGCAACCTAGTACTGGGAACCACCCATACACATTCATTCACACACATACACAATGGCCAATTTAGCTCATTCAATTCACATATAGCACAAGTCTTTGGGCTGTGGGGGAAACTGGAGCACCCGGAGGAAACCCACGCCAACACGGGGAGAACATGCAAACTCCACACAGAAATGCCAACTGACCCAGCCCGACTCAAACCAGCGACCTTTTTGCTGTGAGGCCAAAGTGCTAAGCACTGAACCATCGTGTCACCTGATAATACCTTTTTAAATATGGATATTTTCTTGCTACAAGAGAGCTTTATTTATCTCCTGAAGCCATGTGAGGTATTGATTTATAATGGATGGATGCACTTTATTGGACATCTTTTGATAAGATCAGCCAACTGTTGACATTGTAGAGCTGGAAAAGCCCAAGATCATTTTTAAAATGGATTCGACTGGAAGAAGAAACTGATCTACACCTAGGATTCTTTGAGGGTCAGGAAATCATGGGATGATTTTCATTTTTAGGTGAACTAACCCTTTAAGGTTATTGTTATTATTGTAAATGTAATGCAAAAAATCTGAGATGGGAAGTAATGACGTACAAATACTTTGTAGATTTTTCTGGTATCAGTATTTTACGTCACTATTTACATTTGTACAAAAACATCTGTACTTTCTACTCCTTACCTTTTTCAACCATTTAAGTGGACTTAATTAATTAATTAATTACATTTTAATTTGTGAGTTTGCGTCAGGATGAGGATACGTGGGGCGACGTTTTGATCAATGTTGTTGGGCAATATTGCAGAGTGTGATGCTGCTTAGCTACTTTGATCAAATCGGCAATGCAAGTTATTTTATTTAAATGTCTTAATAGGATGTGAGGTCTAGCTACCTACCTAGTAAAATAAGGCCCCGCTTACATTAATACGTTTTAGTTTTAAAGAGCCCCTATTATGGGTTTTTGAAAATGCTCTTCCATGCAGTGTGTAACACAGCACTAAGTGAAAGAAAAAAACATCCAGCGGAGGTTTAAATCTGAAAGTGCACCTTGTTTAAAACTATTGATTCTTTAGCGAAATAGCCGACAGAGTCAAATAAATGAATTGAGTTGTGTTCAGATCTTTTGATTGATAGCATTGTCATCGACATGGAACATCACCAAATATGTAGTTCCAGATCTGGTAAAATGTGAATGCGCATTTCCTTTCAGACACTAGCGGAGGCACGGGGGATCACGACAAGATGACGATCACTGACAGATGAGGATTCGGCTGCGGGGAATAAAGGGTTAAAGTTCATTTTTACAAAAATAACACAGTATACCCAACAATGTGCTGTGTTTGCTCCTGTCATTTTTCTGATTTTTGACACAATAACCTAGGCTGCAACGCGGGATTCGCCTGCCATTTGCTATTAAAGGAGCATCAGAGACTATTATGTATGGGACTTTGTCCGTCTTTGACAGGGACTTTGTCTGTAACTTTTACAGTTCAAACGGACCAGTTTGTTCTTCCTCCGGATCTTGTAAGCATAATTAAAATTGTTGCCTCGTTTTGTGTACTTTGCAAAATATATGTTTAATTGTGTGTTATGCGATGTAATGGCCCTGCGCGGCTTTTAATCACGCATCTTTTATATTTCAGTGCTTGTACTGTATCTCTCAGGATAAAACTTTATGGTGCTGTTCACCTATTACGTCCAAAACCACATAAAAAATGTGACGCATGCTTCTTCCTTTACTGATTTAAATGAGTTTCTGAGCTCATGATCCTCTGCCGTTTGCCTTTGCTATGGCCATCATCAGTTGTTCCTCACACATGCGCGCAGCATGGTCAGTTTTTTAAATAGTTCAACTTTTGCCACTGTGTGGATTAATACTGAATATGTGTCGTTGTTATTACTTGAGGTTAGCATTAAGAGTACAGTAATACGCTGGTGTTTAACTGCATTGCTTTATTGTATTCCTGCATTGGGCTCTCACATACTTTCTGCTACTTCATACTGTAGCCGTGGTGGGCATTTCTTTCGGTCTCACGCTGAATGCAGTCGACCAATCGCAACAGACTGAATCCTCATTCCAATCAGTACAGATTAGCGTTGTGCTAAGGAGAGGTTTGGGAACAAATGAATCGCTGAACGAATCATATGGGAGTCGCTGGAATAATTAGGTAAAAATAAATGCATATTATAAGACAATGAAAGTGTTTTTTGACCTTGCACACATATCAGCCTGTTGTTGGAGACCCCCAAACCAAAATAGGGGCTCTTTAAAAAGTTAAAGTGAAAAACTTGTTAAAAACTTTAATTAGTTTTGCTACAGTTACATCTTCTGTCTACCTACGCCGGAGTTTTCGAGCCCCTAAAAATGAAGCTTTTTGAAAACACTGAAGAGTCAGTTTTCATTTTAAAACGCTACTGTTCCATGTTAGTGTGGATGGGGGAAAACTGAGACATCTGAAAACGGGGGCATGGTTGCTGACATTCACCTATATGATTGGGTATTTTCCTCAATATTAAGTGCACTAAGTTCAATCTTGCACCCTTTCCTTAAGTTCAGACTTCACAAGTTTGATATGGAAAAACTCAAAGGGAACAGTTTACTTTATAACCTCATTCACTTCACCCTGGCTACGTTGTTTCACTATCTAAACAATAAAATAAAAACATGACGTAAGGAATGTCCTTTATTTTGATATTAACAACTTAACAGACACTAAAAATGTTGAGGCATCGTGTAGCTCCATATTTATATCGTCACTGTATGCATATTTATAACAGAATGGAGCCTATGACATAACTGCCTCCTCTCATTTTCTTCAAAAAATATGAAGCATACCCTCTCTTTTGCTGAATATTAGTTTTAATAATTAATAATATCCATTATAAAAGTATAACATACAATAAGTTTAAACAATAAATGCAAGCAATCAGTCAAATGTGCAGAATCAGTGTACCCGGTTACATTAATTAGTATATTAACTTATCTTTGCACTCATCCAAAATGCGTTACCTGAGAACAAGTGATAGATTCAGAAGACCGAAGAGTCATTAGATAGGGACAAGATGAATCAAATATCACGTTTAGCAACAATAGTAAGATGAAATCCAGCAGAAGATCCTTGGTGAACTGTCCCACCTGCGCTGCTCTCATCTGGGGAGGTGTGCTCAAGGCACCTGCTGAGTGTCTGGAGTTCAGACGGGTGCATACGCTGCAGCGCATGCGAATGTGTGTGTGTGGTCATGTGATGTAATGTTTTCAGCGGTGTAGTGTGGACGTAGTGTCGTAGCAAAGGTGTGACCGCAATATTCGATTTCAATTAAAAGCACATTTAACACAACGTGGCCTAAAAAGTAAGAACTCACCCATATTCTAAAGGTTTTCGCAATGCAGATTCATCTGTGACTCTTCTTCTTTTACCTAGAGACAGATTAACAAATGTATAAATCGCAAGAAACAAGTACAGGATAAAAACAGTAATACAGAAAATAATTACAGTACGTTCCAGTTGATTACATTTTAAAGTGTCATTTATTTATTCCTGTCATGCAAAGCTTAAAGCAGGGCTGTCCAAACTAGGTCCTGGAGGGCCAGTGTCCTGCATAGTTTAGCTTCAACTTTCTTCAACAAACCTTCCTGGAAGTTTTTAATATACATAAAGGGAGTGCAGAATTATTAGGCAAATGTAATGAGAAGGGGTGTGGTCTAATGACATCAACACTCTATATCAGGTGTGCATAATTATTAGGCAACTTCCTTTCCTTTGGCAAAATGGGTCAAAAGAAGGACTTGACAAGCTCCAAAAAGTCAAAAATAGTGAGATATCTTGCAGAGGGATGCAGCACTCTTAAAATTGCCAAACTGCTGAAGCGTGATCAAACAGTAAAGCATTTCATTCAAAATAGTCAACAGGGTCGCAAAAAGTGTGTGGAAAAACCAAGGCGCAAAATAACTCCCCATGAACTGAGAAAAGTCAAGCGTGCAGCTGCCAAGATGCCACTTGCCACCGTTTTTGCCATATTTCAAAGCTGCAACATCACTGGAGTGCCCAAAAGCACAAGGTGTGCTATACTCAGAGACATGGCCAAGGTAAGAAAGGCTGAAAAACCACCACCACTGAACAAGACACACAAGCTGAAACGTCAAGACTGGGCCAAAAAATATCTCAAGACTGATTTTTCTAAGGTTTTATGGACTGATGAAATGAGAGTGAGTCTTGATGGGACAGATGGATGGGCTCGTGGCTGGATCGGTAAAGGGCAGAGAGCTCCAGTCCGACTCAGACGCCAGCAAGGTGGAGGTGGAGTACTGGTTTGGGCTGGTATCATCAAAGATGAGCTTGTGGGGCCTTTTCGGGTTGAGGATGGAGTCAAGCTCAACTCCCAGTCCTACTGCCAGTTTCTGGAAGACACCTTCTTCAAGCAGTGGTACAGGAAGAAGTCTGCATACTTCAAGAAAAACATGATTTTCATGCAGGACAATGCTCCATCACACGCGTCCAAGTACTCCACAGCGTGGCTGGCAAGAAAGGGTCTAAAAGAAGAAAAACTAATGACATGGCCTCCTTGTTCACCTGATCTGAACCCCATAGAGAACCTGTGGTCCATCATCAAATGTGAGATTTACAAGGAGGGAAAATAGTACACCTCTCTGAATAGTGTCTGGGAGGCTGTGGTTGCTGCTGCACGTAATGTTGATGGTGAACAGATCAAAACACTGACGACAAAACACTGCCAATCCATGGATGGCAGGCTGTGTCCTGCAAAGAAAGGTGGCTATATTGGTCACTGATTTGTTTTTGTTTTGTTTTTGAATGTCAGAAATGTATATTTGTGAATGTTGAGATGTTATATTGGTTTCACTGGTGAACATAAATCATTGAAATGGGTATATATTTGTTTTTTGTTAAGTTTTCTAATAATTATGCACAGTAATAGTCACCTGCACACACAGATATCCTCCTAAAATAGCTCAAACTAAAAACAAACTAAAAACTACTTTCAAAAATATTCAGCTTTGATATTAATGAGTTTTTTGGGTTCATTGACAACATGGTTGTTGTTCAAAATTAAAATGAATCCTCAAAAATACAACTTGCCTAATAATTCTGCACTCCCTGTAGAAAGAGCTTGATTTGCTGGTTCAGCTGTTTAATTGGGGTTGGAATTAAAACATACAAGACACTGGCCCTTTAGGACCAAGTTTGGACAGCCCTGGCTTAAAGGGATCGTTTACCAAAAAATGAAAATGTATTCACCATTTACTCATCATCAAGTGTTTCCAAACCTTTTTAAGTTTCTTTTTTCTGTTGTACACAAAAAAAAAATACTTTGAAAAATGTTGAAACGTGCAACCATTAACTTCCATAGTAGGAAAAACAAATACTATAGAAGTCAAAGGCGCAACGGTTTCCAACATTTTTTAAAGTATCTACTTTTGTGTTCAACAGAAAAAAGAATGTCAAACAGGATTGTGACAAATGAAGGTTTAGTAAATGTTCAGTTTTGGGTCAAATGTCCCTTTAATTTTTAGCTGGCATTCTCCAGCATTTAGTTTAAGATGAAATTACAGTAACACTTTAGGTCACAATTCATGCTATTGACTACTACCTCATAACCTGCCTATTATTATGATATTAACAGTTCATTAGTAGTTATAGAGTATAATCTTATTCTGCATTCCTAATCCTACCCAAAAACTGAACCCAACTTCTCTCTACTAACTATTAATAAACAGCTCTCATTAGTAGTTTATTTACCTAGTAGTGTTAGTTAATGGTTTGGTAATACCTTGAATTACACTTCACTAAACATGTACACATAGACATCACCTACAGTATATGCAGGGTAACACGGAATCTGCAAGCGCATAATTCCGCAGATTTTTTTGTCAATCAATAATTCTGTTAATTTACTTAAGTAAATGTGTGTAAATCTAAATTTATTCATCTTTTAAGTTAATTACAGTAATATTATTGACTAATATGAAAATGTTCATTTGATTTATGTACAATGCAGTTTGTACAGTAATATTTTCTGTCTTTTAGTAGAGATATTATATGAGAGACTTGCTTTGTTTACCAAATTAAGTGGATCTAATTGGATTTGCATTTTAAACATTAAATAAAAAAGTAAAAAAAAAGTATTATTTTTTATTTCACATATTAAGGTTTTAGTTATGATACTCCCAAAATAATTCCGCAGAAATCCGCAGATTTTTCCAAAATTCTCAGCAGAAATAGCAAAAAACGTCCGCAGATTCCGTCTGGCCCTCCCTATATGCTATAAAATTGCAGGTTAATGATGTCTGTATCTAATAAGTTACAGTATATTCAATTGTAATGCAATAATGTGCACATTTTGTAAAGCTGATTTGAAACAATAATTATTGTAAAAAGTGCTATACAAATAAACTTGAGCTGAATTGTGACCTCAACTAAGTGTTACCGAAATTACTTTTGCTGCTTAACATTTTTGTATAAGCTGCATTACATAAAAGATAGGTGCTTTTTATGTTTGACTAATTTAATGCTTCAAAGTCTTACTTTATTATACTATGCATTGTACATTGTGGAAAGCATAATACGTTACCATTGCAAATTCTGAGGTAAGTGCAATATTAAAATCACAAATGTTTCTTGATCATCAAATACCCATATTAAAAGGATTTTTGAAGGATCATGTGATGCTATAGTCGGGAAAACAGCTATTTTATATTGTCAATTCAATTCACTTTTATTTCTATAGCTCTTTTACAATGTAAATTGTGTCAAAGCAGCTTCACAGAAGATTACAGTGAATTGAAACGGTGTTAGTTCAGTTTTCAGTGTTTAAGTTCAGATCAGTTTAGCTCAGGTCAGTGTGGTTTAATAATCACTACTGAGAGTCCAAACACTGAAGAGCAATTGTATAAATACTAATTTTTTTTACAAACATTCTCTTGGTGAGCATAATGCTGAGTTCAGAAATTGTAATATTGACATATTATATATAATAACATACATTTACATTTAGTCATTTAGTAAAGGCTTTTGTCCAAAGCGACTTACAACTGAGAAGGAATTCAGTGATTCAAGAAGTGGCAATATATCAATTTAAAGGGCACCTATGATGAAAATCATCTTTTGTAAGCTGTTTGGACAGAACTGCGTGTAGGTATAGTGTGTCCACACTTATATTTGGGTGATATAAACACAATAAGTCCCTTTTTTTCTTCTAACGTTTAAATAGGATCTAAATCCCTCCCATTTTGAGGCAGACCGCAACTTGACATAGGAGTGTGGTTTCTCCGCCCACCGAATTGATTGACAGCCACGTATTAACATGTTTTCGTAGTAATGTGTATAATCATATCCACAAGACAGGACGTGCGCCAAAGAAATCGGGATTAAAAGATCTGTTTAGCTCTCTGTGATCATCAGTCATCATCAAATGTGATCAAGAATGAGTTTTATAGGTTTAAAACATTTTTAAAACAGTGCATGTTTGTAATAAAGATAGTAAAATCACTAAATAATCACCTCAACTGTAAAGCGTCAATACATTTCTAAAAGAAGATGCTTCAATCTTGGCTCATTGACGTTAAATCAGGTTTATTTTGTACATTAACATAACGATGTCCACACAGCAGTGGATATTTACAAGTACCGTCACATTTGCAGTGCAAAAACAGTGCAAAGCTAAAGTGTGTGTGTGTTTGTGTGTGCACGCGAGCTAACTTTATAACAACATTGTGCGACTCATCGCTTCAGAAAGGCTTAAATTAACTTAACAACAAATATATCAAATAACGGTTGTGAAAGTTCTTACTGTAGTAAGAAAGATCTGCTTCATTCTTGTCTGTCACAGACTACATTGACATGGACATCAGTAATCAAATTATTTACCTTAATCTAATTAAGATAATAATAAGATTAGGGTGTTTACATGAGTTGCTTTTTGAATATTCCTTTCATGATACCGTTTGACATGTTATAGCACATATTTCGATTAATGTCATCGTGTCACCGCGCTATCCGCATTTCCTCCGGAGTTTCATGTAATTTTGGGTGTTTCATTTTTAATTTGTCGACTTTAACTGCAGTTTGGCACTTTCACTTTTATTCGGGAACATTTCATGCATGCCCCTCGTGACAAACGAGATATTGGATGAGACTATAAACTGCTGGAAGAGTGTGGTTTTAGTGGAAGTTCACACCGCATGCTGAATGGAAGAAATCTCTGCATTTCACGACGCAGGTGTCTGTGGTCTGCAATGACTCGGTAGGTGCAAAGAGTGTCAAACAGCCGCGTGTGTGGGTGTGTGAGGACTATCATGTCGCAAAACGCAGCGAAAAGTCCTACATGACAGTAATACACTGAAAAAAATCATTCAGAGATGATTCCTTGGATTTACTCAATTTTTTTTTACGTTAAATGGCTGTAAACAATTTATTTGGGCTGAATTTAAACAAACAAATTAAGTAGAATTTTATTAAATTAAATTTGTTTGTTTAAATTCAACACAAATAAATAGTTTGCAACAGTTTTGCAGACATCATTTTTTTCAGTGTAGTTCGATTAAGGCAGGGATGTCAAACTCAATTCCTGGAGGGCCGCAACCCTGCACAGTTTAGTTCCAACCCTGCTTCAACACATTTACTGGTAGGTTTCAAACAAGCCTGAAGGACTCAATTACTTTGATCAGGTGTGTTTAATTAGGGTTGGAACTAAACTGTGCAGGGCTCCGGCCCTCCAGGAATTGAGTTTGACATCCCTGGATTAAGGTGTTTACATGTCTGTACTGCACTTCAATAATGCGACTAAAATCGGCATACTCCACATGTCTTAATTCCATTTCTCTTTAGTTTGATTATGACTGGATTAAATGAATCAAAAATCGCTGTTTACATGGTAGACTTTTAATCAGAGTTTTGTCTTAATCGCATTAAAATTACTGGTGTCCATGTTAAAGTACTCACTGAGCACTGAGCTGTTTGTCTACATGAAGGCTATGACTGTGACAAGCACGTGGGAACGGTGGGCGGGGAAAACCAGCTCATTCGCATTAAAGACACAGGCAACAAAAACAGCTACACTGTTAAAGCAGCTCCCATTTCCCAGATTTAAAAAAAGGTATAATAAATAATCTGATGCATATTTTGAGCTGAAACATTACACATTCTGAAGACAAAGGATTTACAGATGAAGTTAGAATTATTAGCCTCCCTTTGAATTTTTTTTCTATTTAAATATTTCCCAAATGATGTTTAACAGAGCAAGGAAATTTTCACAGTATGTCTGATAATATTTTTTTCTTCTGTATAAAGTCTTATTTGTTTTATTTCAGCTAGAATAAAATCTGTTTAAAATTTTTTTAAACCATTTTAAGGACAAAGTTATTAGCCCCTTCAAGCTATATATTTTTTCGATAGTCTACAGAACAAACCATCGTTTAATTACCCTAACCTGCCTAGTTAACCTAATTAACCTAGTTAAGCCTTTAAATGTCACTTTAAGCTGTATAGAAGTGTCTTAAAAAATATCTAGTAAAATATTATTTACTGTCATCATGACAAAGATAAAATAAATCAGTTATTAGAGACGAGTTATTAAAACTATTATGTTTAGAAATGTGTTGAAAAAATCTCTCCGTCAAACAGAAATTGGGGAAAAAAATAATTCAGGGGGGCAAATAATTCATAACGTCGATACGAAACTTAAGCCCCGCCCAACTGTTGCACGCGCAAACCCAGGAAAATTTAAACCTGCGGACTCACCCACAAACACTGTAACAGATCCCGGTTGAATCAAGTCAGTTAAAGAAACGTCTATGCGTGGCTAGTGAAAAATTAACATTTTGAAGTCACTGAAACAAGGCCATAAAACACAGAGACTTTTGTTGGTTAATGCAAAAGTAGACATATCGAGCTTTCTATAGATATATCTCTCACGCCTCTTTTTTGAGTTTCTGTTCATTTTAATGACGTTTTTTTCTGACCACAGTCTACCGGTTGCGTGCATCTCTTGCAGATAAATGTAATAAAGCCACGTGGGCGTGGCCGCATTAATGAGCTCAGACTGAGAAACTAGATAGAGCGTTGGTTTCATACTGATTACTTTATCAAAAATTTGTTTTTAACATGCACTCGCTGCATTTAAAAGTAGACACTTTAAGCTTTGCAAAAGCACACATGTTTGTTGTCATTGTGAGTGTACACTTTAAAAACTAGACACCTAACAGATTCAATTGATGTATTGATCTTATCTGTACGATCAAAACGGAAAGTGTAATTTAAGTTATTTTCGGTGTTATGAGGAGAAGACGCATCAAAATGCGTATACGTGGTCTGGGGGTTAAGCTTCTGTGCTAGCAAAAAAAAAATTCAGCTCAAATGAAGAATTAACTTGAGGCAAAAAAAAAAAAACATCCCATGAATAATCTAGAGCTAGTGATGTGAAGTGCATGTTCACATTTGTGTGTCAACCAATCAAATAAAACAACCATCCTGCACTTTAGGCCAGTAATGTCTGAAATAAGTGAAATAATCGCAAACGCTTATAATACCTGGGGGTGTGGCCACAGCGTAAGGCGAGAACGGTGAGCTGTGATTGGCAGAATTCCCAGAGCTGGTCACAATGGTGGGCGCGGCTGTGATGAGTGACTTATGAACTTGCAGATTGAGAGGGGCGGGGCTCGTGCTGTGGGAGGAGTCTAGCACAGGTGCTGAGGATAGGCTGAGTTTGAGTGGCTTTCGGTCTGTTTCTACATCTGTGTCCAGCTCTTCATCGTCAGAATCACTCTCTATGTTGCTGTCAGAGTCTATAAGAAAATAACATGAAATTATTTACTATTTTTCTTAATTAAATAGACTATTTTAAGCAGCTTCACAATAAACAGAAGAAAAAAAAAGATCAATTGTGCATAATTCATCACTTATGAAACGACTTCAATCAACACAATTGACTCTATGCATGATTTCTTTACCGTTTGCGATTAGCCCGCATGTCAACTTCCGGTGCAGCACAGCAACGCTTCAAGCGGATGGCGCAGGTGAGGATCATAGATTACACTTGCTGTTTCTAAGCGTTTGCTCAGATTATCGTTAATGACATTAAATTAATCATGAGACAGAGAGCTGTCACACCAAGCAGCAAAGAAGAGAAGAGGTTCAAATTCTACATTTCAAGTTACATTCATCACTTTGAGGATGAGTATTATCATGCCATATACGAATAGTAATTAAAACACTAGCCGTGTCCGTTTCTCACAGTTCATTTTGATTTTTAGGTTATATTTTCATTACCTGCATCATGTCTATCCATCCATCCATCCCTCTATCTGTTTACATATATGTACATTGTGTCTTTAATATACATAAGTATGAACTAGTATGACTTATTAACTATCGGTTATAGTTTCCAGGTTTACTGTAAGGATGGAGTGACAGGAGAGATCAGCGAGACGTGTTTCAGGTCGATGATGAAGTCAGAGAAGCTGCATAGTTTGAAAGGGAGGTTATTTATTCTCAGGATGACATGATGATCCAGCTCATCTACAAAGACATCAACATGTTTCAGATGAAGCTGACCATTTTTTTTTTCATCTTTCTTTTTTTACTTTTACCTGTCACAATGACTACAGATTTGAACAAACACACTCACACAACTTTATATTTAACAATTGTTTTATGTTGTATTTTTACACATAGCTGTAAAGGAAATGTTTAACATTTTGTAAAATTATTTATACTGAATTGAAAATGTCTAAAGTTGTTAAGTTCATCTTCTATAAACATACATAAACACACACACACACACACACACACACACA
>CAIGQZ010032409.1:3224308-3236417 GCA_903798205.1 Danio tinwini
AACATTATATACAGGTTGTGTTAGCTATGAACAGAGATTTACAATAGATGGATAAATGTACAGGTTGCTATTAATAATCAGAAGTGTGCAGATAGATAAACATAATTACAGATGTATATGTACAGTGGGTGTGTACATAATTACAATGTGCAGTGGGTATGTACAGATCAAATAAGTGAATCAATCAGTGCAATGAATGTGTGCAATTTTTAAATGTGCAAATGTTAAGTAGTGCAGTGATTATGAGGAGTCTGAGTTATGAGGAGAGTGGGGAGTGTATTAGGGGGGCAAAAAGTCAGTGGGGGGCAGAGTTCAAAAGGGAGACAGCTCAAGGGAAGAAGCTGTTCTTTAGTCTGCTGGTTTTTGTCCGGGGGAGCCTGAAGCGCCTGCCAGAAGGCAGGAGAGAAAACAGTCTGTGATCAGGGTGAGAGGAATCTTTAAGAATACTGCGTGCTCGGCACAGACAGTGTTTCCTCTGGATGTCCTCTATGGCTGGCAGTGTGGTCCCTGTGATGCGTTGGGCAGTTTTCACCACCTGCTGCAGTGTCTTACGCTTTGCAACAGAGCAGCTTCCATACCAGACTGTGACACAGTTCGTCAGGATGCTTTCTATTGTGCAGCGGTAGAAGTTCACCAAGACGGCTGATGACAGCTGGTTCTTCTTAGGTTGCCTTAAGAAAAATAGGCGCTGTTCAGCCTTCATGACCAGGCTGGAGGTGTTGGTGGTCCAGGAAAGATCCTTGGAGATGTGGGTGCCCAGGAACTTCAAGGATGAGACAGGCTTGACGGCCATCCCATTGATGTGGATGTGATCATGTGAGCCTGTTCGTCGCTTCCTGAAGTCCACAATGAGCTCCTTGGTCTTGTCGGTGTTAAGGAGCAGATTATTGTCGGTGCACCACGTGGCCAGATGCTGTATCTCCTCCCTGTAGGCAGTCTCATCATTGTTGCTGATTAGACCAATCTCTATGGTGTCATCTGCAAATTTGATAATGACGTTGGATCTGTTCACAGGCCTACAGTCGATGGTGAAAAGGGAGAAGAGGAAGGGGCTCAGCACACAGCCCTGTGGTACACCAGTGTTGAGTGTGACGGTGGTGGAGCAAATGTGGTCTGATCTAACATTCTGCGGTCTGTTAGTCAGAAAGTCCATAACCCAGTTACAGAGAGACGTGTCTATATCCAGGTCTCTAAGTTTGATCATTAACTTAGAGGGTATGACAGTGTTGAATGCTGAGCTGCAGTCAACAAACAGCATTCGTGCGTATGTGTTTTTATTGTCCAGGTGTGTGAGTACAGAGTGCAGCGCTATGGAGACTGCATCTTCTGTGCTCCTGTTGCCACGGTAGGCAAACTGATGTGGGTCTAGTGTGGATGGCAGAGAGTCTTTCAGATGTGCCAGGACCAACCGCTCGAAGCACTTCATGATGATGGGTGTGAGTGCTACCGGGCGGTAGTCATTCAGGCATGTTGGGCTGGAGTGTTTCGGCACTGGCACAATAGAGGTGGTTTTAAAGCATGTTGGCACAGCTGCTAGGTTAGGGGACAGGTTGAAAATGTCTGTGAATACCCCAGCGAGCTGTTATGCACATGCTTTAAGGACACGCCCAGGAATACCGTCTGGTCCAGCAGCCTTACGCACATTGATCCGATTCAGTTCGGTGTAGACTTCTGAGGAGGTGAGTGTAATGGGTGAGTGGTCGGTTGAGGAAGTGATCCTGATGTAGGGTTCATTATTGTCTCTTTCAAAGGGGGCATAAAAGTCATTAAGCTCGTTCAGGAAGGAGACATTTGTGGCTGTGGGTGTGGAATGGCTGGGTTTGTAGTTGCTGATGGCCTGTATGCCCTGCCACATGCGCCGAGGATCAGAGTTGGAAAAGTGCTCCTCTAGCTTTAGCTTGTAACAGTGCTTAGCCTTTTTGATGCCCTTCTTCAGATTAGCCCTGGAAGTGCTGTAGGCCTGTGCATCCCCTGATCTGAAGGCAGTGTTGCATGCCTTCAGCAGGAGGCGCACCTCCTTGTTCATCCATGGCTTTTGATTTGGGTATGTGGTGATCTGTTTCTGGGTTGTAACACTGTCAATGGTGGTGTTGATGTATTCCAGAACAGAGGAAGTGTAGCTGTTAATGTCTGTGTGAGAGCCACATGTGGCCTGGGAAGCAAACATACTCCAGTCTGTGTGTTGAAACCTGTCATGGAGTGTGAAGTCTACCCCCGCTGGCCACACTTTGATGGTCCTCACTGATGGCTTCACACGGTTGATGAGGGGTGAGTATTTGGGGGTGAGGAACAAAGAAAGGTGATCTGATTGACCCAGGTGGGGGAGCGGGGTCACAGCGTAGGCTTCAGCCTTGTTTGTGTATTCATGGTCCAAAGTTTTGTTTCCCTGTGTGTGACAGAAAATGTTTTGATGGAATTTGGGGAGCACTGTCTTTAAGTTTGAGTGATTAAAATCTCCCGCAACAATAAAAGCAGCCTAAATAGCCTCATTATTTATTTATTGATTGATTGATTGATTGATTTATATGATTTATATATGATATTTGAATTAGCTTTTGTAAGTGATTTTATGTTTTAGAAAAGAATATGTAATGGTCAACTTCTCAATAATATTAGTAAAGCAAACATATGTGCCATTTACATATATTTCAATTAATATGGAAAGCGAGTGCATGTTTTTACCAAAACTAATATTGGATTTTATTTTAAATGCGTGTTTGTGTAAAACAATATAATTTTCACAAAGAAATGATGGAGTTCTTCTCTAAAGAAGTTGTTACTCCACCCTGTTTAGAGCATCATTATGAGTGTTTTACGTTATAATTAACGTGGTTCAAACGATGGATCTGCGACAGAGAAACTAGGGGTTTTGGGAAACACTTGTCACGACATTGTTCTTTTCCCAAACGATGCATCGTACTATGATAGTTCAGCCGCAAGTTACGTTGTTGTTTGGGAAATGCACCCCTGGCTGGTTAAACTACATTTGTAGGTTTGAAATATGCTTCAATCAAATATTACTGTTGAATTTTGCTGTCTTATTCAGTTTTGCATTATGTCATTGTTTTGAACATGAGTGTAACAGTTTTGAAAACAGTATGTAAGCACGCGCAAAATGTCCTGTATGTACAAAAATTTTTGGCAGTTGTTGTGTCTGAGTGAGCAAAGAATTCATGAAATTTGAGAGATGGAGTCATTGAATGCATGTTGTGCCAAAACAATGATCATTGATCCTCAGTTTAGCCCACATAGACTTCGGTTGTGCTCACTGTGTGAAGAGTTTTGCAAAAGTGACCTAAGTATTGAGAAATGTATCCTAGCGTCTGTAAAAAAAAAACTGTAAACAGAAATTAGGGACAAAATGTGAGAAGCTAATAATTCAGGAGGGCTTCAACTGTATGTATGTTAGGTCCCTGAAAATCTCCACTTTGAAAAACACAAAGCGTAATCTATTGTAATGATTGCATCTAAGCTCATATCCATCAACAGCTCATTGATGTCTTCCAGGAAAGCGTGTGCCGTCGCTGTTTAAAAGCTAAGAAAGAAATTGCCTTGTTAAAGTAATCATAAATCATCAACGCCATCAAACACACTGGCACTGCCCTTGGCCAACACTCATTCATCTCTAAAGAGCAGAAAGCCCTGCCAAGAGGAGGATTCATCACATTATACTGCCACTTTAACACAAACGACAGCAAACGTTAAAAATACAACCCTTCAGAAACAAATTACAAGTGGCATCAGCTCGTCTAATCGCTTGATGTGAAAGTAAAACCAGCAAGAAGCATTGCCATTGCACGGATATTCTGTGCCCCAGATGCACAATCAATTCCCAGCAGTGGAAGAAATATGCAGAAGACATTTTCCTATAGCACTCAACATGCACGAAAATTCCCCAGGCATCTATCACCAATTCAAGTCTGAAGTGATTTATTCGAAACGATGCGATCTGATTGGATGGCAGCTTTGCGGCTCTGTTGTTGTGTCACCTGTGGCCTCACATTTATGCATCTGGGAAAGCAGGATTATTCTTAGTGCTTGAATATGATTATTAAATGTATGAATCATCATGTTAAGGGGGAAATGTTGATATGTTTAAAATACTATTTTTAAATTACCCCTCAGGGTTCAACAACAGGGTTCTCAGGGTTAAGGATTTTTTTCTACTGGCCCAATCTGGCCAGTGGTTGAGATTTTTACTTGCCCTGCCAAAATTTTCACTGGTCCACAAAAAAAAAAAAAAAAAAGGTTAATAGCAATTACTTAGCCACATATTTTAAATAATGTGTCAAAAATAACAACTGAGAATCTATAATTTAAATATTTATATATTATGTACAGTATAATGAGCAAAATTCAAAGTTTTATGCAAACAAAAAGAGCGATATGAAAATGTGCAAGTATTTTATTGCAGTTTTAAATTATTTAACAAAAGGTGGCTGACTTGCCAAACTGACGGCAAACTATTGAAAACGCACAATTTTTTTTATTGTGCTACCCATGTAAATATCTGCCTTCAAGACGTTAGAAACGGATGTTTTCTATTAGCCTTATAATTTGATGTTGCCTCTATATTGCCGTCTCTTTGCTGTACTAGTTGTTACCAAGTTACAGAAAAAAATAACATGCTCACAACATCCAATCAGATAAGAGGAACCGAAAAGCAATATGGTATTTACGACATCACACAGAAGGTAGCATTTAAAGGCTTAAAAGCACATACTGTTTCTCAGTTCTAAGACTGTATTTGCATGCAATTGACAAATTGTCGCATTAATTAAAAATAAACATTTAGTGACCGATCGGGCCAGTAACAATCCTGTCTACTGTCCCAAACGTCTCTCACGCTGGCGTCCTTATTGTTGAGCCCTGTCTCTAAAAGAGTCCAAGCTTTTATACTTCAAATTAGAACCATGTTTATAATAAATGTTCAATATACATTTTTCATACACATTGAAATTCATACACATTTTTACTACAAAAAAAAAAATCCATGACTTTTCCAGGACTTTTTACTCTGATAAAATTCATTATGAGAAAAAAGAGAAAAATAGATTTTTAGCTGCTAAAAAGCTTTAAAAATAGCTATTTAAAAAATAAAATTTTCATCAAGGTAAAAAGTTGTCTCATTAATTGTGATGTTATGATGTGAGGGTAAAATTAGCATTGACGATTGGAGGCTGGATTGGATTTGAACCACAAATCTAGTGCTCTGGGCTGGGCGATAATTCGACAACGATAATTATCACGATATATATTTTTCCGATAAAACGATAATAACAGTTCAATAATTGCTCCATAATGTTTGTGCAAAACACTGCGCAGGCATTTTGCAGCCTGCACTTCCGGAAACTGCACATAGTAGGCTACAAGTTTACAGCCATACAGTGTTATTTTCACTTGGAGAAGTCAGAAAAAGGTAAAAAAAAAATAAAAAAATAAAAAAAGGGTCACAGACATTGTTGACAAGAAACGTCACTAAACTTTAGTAGTCTGAAATGATGTTTTTTTTGCAATCCGACACAAATCAGGGAAACGTGACAGAGCAAACTGTGCAGACACCATCATAAAACAGGCAACACCACAAACCGGTTTCATTTAAAACAATGGCACCCTTATGAAGATGCTAAGAAATTACAGACCCAAACAAGTGTTGGTAAACGTGGGCCATCTATAAGCATCGGCACAAACGGAAAAAAACAAAAAGACATAGGCTATATGACAGACCACACAATCTCAATAAACACTTGATTGCTTGCTGTAAACTACAGGCTGCATTATTTAAGGGCATTCCTTACGACATTGACAGGATCTTTTGTAGTCAAGCTTTTGTCATGTTATATATGATAGCCTATATAGGTAGCCTATGTACGACTGAACTGCCGCGAGTGAGATGGATAAAATGAAATGACATCACTACTAAGGAGAAATCAGATGCTCAAGACATAATCTTTAAAATAATAACATATTAAAAATGCAGCAAATACATGACAGATACAACAGCAGTGGATCATTAATTAAAACCTTATTTTTCATGAAGCGAAGCCTCATTTACTCGCACAGTTGTGTAAGACGGGCACAAACAAATATATAATTTGTATAATTTGCACAAGAACGAATAACATTTGAGGTGAAGCGCTTCATTTAAAACAAGTCCACTGTGCTTCAGCGCCAAAACAATCCATTAAAATGTTTTCACGGTTTCAGTTTAATTTGTTTAATCAAGCAGTCTGAATGAGCCAGGACAGTCTTTACAAACTATTCACAGCATTGAATGTATTCTTAGATTACCTCGAAAGAATAAACTCAGTCGGTTTTTTAAAATGAGAGTCTGGATAGGTCTATTCGTGCCAGTCTGTCAGATAAAATTGGTTAAAACAACTGTGGATATAACGGAGATCTGCGCATAACGGGGTTTTATGCGTCCCGCAATATGGAACGTCAAGAGAGTGCCTCCATAAGGTAAGGTAAACTGCACACGCTTGCTTATGTAATCAATCGATCATCAAGTAATCGTTAGCATCTCTAACCCTGGGACCTTATATAGACAGGTGTATGCCTTTTTAAATCATGTTCAATCAACTGAATTGACCACAGGTGAACTCCAATGAAGCTGCTGAAACATCTCAAGAATGAGCAGTGGAAACAGAATGTACCTGAGCTCAATTTAGAGCTTTACGGCAAATAAAGGCTGTCAATACTTTTGTACTTGTGTGATGTTTCAGCTTTTTATTTTTAATAAATTTACAATATTTTCAAAAACTCTTTTTTCACATTGTCATTATGAGGGATTGTGTGTAGAATGTTGAGTAAAAATGAATTTAATCCATTTTGGAATAAGGCTGTAACATAAAAAATGTGGAAAAAGTAAAGCGCTATCAATATATATATATATATATATATATATATATATGTATATGTGTCTATATATATATATATATACATACATACACACACACATTACATTCCAATCAAAAATGTACTGCAACCTTTATCCATATCTTTTCTATTCCTAAAAAAAAAAGCACTCAATATTCAAACAATGACAAGCCGCAGTCCGACACAATGTGCATTCTGGTGCAGGAAGACACAGCATGCATGTCAATGAGGGCGCTAATGAAAATCAACCATCAACCTGCAATACATGCACATCACAGCACAGCACAGATTATATTCACCACTCCATAGGCTTTACATTCCTCCATTCCCATTTCTGAACACAAAACAATACATACATTTGTGTGATTACAAACCTGAACCAGTCATGTAACCCGTTTCTGAACAACTTCCTCCCTCATAGATTTAAATATAAAATCAACACTAGAATTTTAGTGCAAACACAATGACTCCTAATATCTTTGCTTTCAGCGGCAGCGGAAAGCAGCTCTGTGTTTGAACAGGGAACGTAGGTAATTACTTCACTCCATAAAACAGCCTTTAAATCATTAAATGTAATCCATTAAAAATCTTGTTTAATGATCGGGATAGTTAAGTCTCATTCATTATGCAAATTATTAAACAAGAGCTGCAAACAATCCTCTCGGATTCTTTTTAAATGTATTATAATTAAACAGCACATTATAAATGTAGCACATTGTATTTCATATAGACATATTAGGCATATTTGTGCAAGTAACTACAATGGGCTCTATGCACAGCTAGAGTTTTAAAGCCAACGATTAAACATCCAGTGAAAGCTTAATGTGTCTATTTTCAATTTCACAAGGTTGTTTTTACAGTATCGACGTTGTAATGTAATTACAATACATTTAGTTAAATAGACTTAAGCATTCATTTAGTTGTTCAAGCGTAAAACGAGATGAAAGACCATGTGACCACTAGTGCCGTCAGGTTTAGCAGACTAGCACAGAAATTCCATTGAAAATACTGGGGTAAAATAAACTGTCATATTTTAAAGACATGGTGGGGGGAAATGGATTTTAATGCAGTGCTTCTTGTCTGATCTGAGACCCCCTTCATATCGTATATCAAACAGGCAGTGAAGATCGCTGATTTTTAAAGAAATCAGATCTTAAACGTGACAATTTTGTAATGGAAAGACTGGAAGCCGCCAGGCTGCCTGGACGAAAATTAAAAGTCTTTGTGCATATAGCCCATTAACCCTCTGAGGACAGCGGTCACGCTGCTTTAACGATTAACCTAGTTTATAATGCATAAAAAGCAAAATAAACCACATCTCTTTTTATAATAATTTATGGTGAAGAAGACAAAAAGCGTCTATTTATTATGACAGAAAATGAAAATGCTGGGTTATTGCAATCAAATTTTGAGTGAAATATAAATCAAACAAAATGCTGGGTTAATTATTAAAACATTTTTATTACATTTATAGGATCAGATTTGACCCAGGGTTTAGATGTGTCCATATTTGACCCAATCTGGTAAGCATGTTTAATGTGTACAAAAACAAAAATGCAGTAAAAGGAAAAAAATGTTTCACAAAAGAACTGAATGTTTTATAAGAAATCACCATTTCACTCTTTCTTCTGCAAATTCTATGTTTGTTTCATTTCGTTTCGCTCGTTCGTTCATTCATTCACTCACTCACAGCCATATCACCCTGCAGCCCAAGACCGGTTACTCACTGAAGCTAAGCAGGGCTAAGCGTGGTCAGTAACTGGATAGGAGACAACATGGGAAAACTAGGTAGCTGTTGGAAGTGGTGTTAGTGAGGCCAGCAGAGGGCGCTCAACCTGCAGTTCTAATGCCCCAGTAAAGTGAAGGGGACACTATACTGTCAGTTGGTGCCGTCTTTCAGAATCCTGACTTTTTGTGGTAATTAAAATCCCATGACACTTCTTGTAAAGAGTAGGGGTATAACCCCGGTGTCCTGGCCAAACTCCCTCCATCAGCCCTTACCATCATGCCATCAGCCATTACCATCTTTATCACTGCCTCTCCAATAGCTGGTGTGTGGTGAGCACACTGGCTGCCGTCACATCATCCAAGTGGATGCTGCACACTGGTGGTGGTGTGGAGAGACCCCCCTCATGATTGTGAAGTGCTTTGGGTAAATGGGCATACACAATAAATGCGCTATATAAATACACATTACTTTACATTCGTTCATTAATTTTCCTTTGGCTTAGTCCCTTATTCATCAGGAGTCGCCACAGCGGAATGAACCGCCAACTTATCCAGCATATGTTTTACACAATGGATGGCCTTCCAGCCGCAACCCAGTACTACCATTTTGTTAGAGTGCAGTAATGCCTCGTTTCCACTGACTGGTACAGTACGGTACGGGTCACCTTTATCAGGCTTGCGTTTTCACTACCAAGGGTACCCCTTTGGTGGGCGTGGTGTACGACAGAGTTGCAGTCGACGTCATTCTCTTATAACTGCAGATCAATGACAGTGCAAAATAGCCTACTGTAACGTCTGCAATTATATAAAATAATTAAATAAATGCAACATATATGAACATATATAGACACTTACAGTCTCTGATATGTTACCACTTACAGAAAAACTAAACACAGCAGTCATTATTTGAGTTCAAAAACAACACGCAACATAGGCCTCAGTCAGAGCAAACCTCTCGTCTGTGTCTGTAATCTTCAGCAGCACATGTAGCCTCTGTTAGAGTAGTTCCGTCATTCCCAGTTCATAATAGTCCAAAAGGCGATGATAAACATGGCAGTTTGTTCATAATTCAGGTTGCTGAAGCAATTCGCTCCTGTGTTTTGTCGGGCTTCTCCTTTGTTTGTTTGCGCTTCACTCTCACGTTTGTCCTTTTCTTTTCTAAAAGGATCAGCCGCCGAAGACACTTCAATAATCACACACATGTTATTATCATTAGCTCAAGAAGTTCGTTATATAAAATATAGACGTGATCGCGAGCTCCCTGGAGAAATTGAAAAACCGCTCACACTTTTAGACGGCCTCGTAAAGCAACTTCAGGACACGGCAGATTTTGTTCTTCTGGGCTTTGTGGCTGTACATCAAGACAACGACAAGGTTTGTTTGAGCTCGGGTCATCCATGGCCCGTTATTATATACATATAGTTGCCTCAGCTGTGTAATATAAACATGGCAATTTCTTTGTTTTTATTCTGGCTAGCTTTACAAGCTTGTGACGTATCTCTGTAACCAATCGGCGTTCAGCTGCGCGCGTAGCTCCAACTTTTGGTACCCTTTCTCGTGTTTGGTACCCTTCCGAAAGGGTGGCGAAAAAGTGGTACGGTATGGTTCGGTACGCCTTTTGACAGTGAAAATGGCCATAAAAGCCTAACGAACTGTACCGTACCACTTAGTGGAAACTGGGCATAAGTGCACTACTCTGTGCTTCTAAATGGCTGTATTTAAATTTCTGTCATGCTTCGTCTGGTGCAAACAGCCAAAATCAAAGCAAATCTTGTCATGTAGCGTGTTGTTAGGACACGGGGTTACAATTTAACCTGCTCAATGTTTATGTTCATAACATTTATATTATTTGTACCTCATGTGTAACTCTAAATCTGCGTCTCATTTAGGAGGATGCTACTGTACACTGGAGGTCACATTTCGGTCACGGACCGATGCTTTGAGAGCCTTCATGACTGAATGAATGAAATATGCGTTTTTCCACCAAAGCAACCCGGGTACTGAAATACAATTGGCTAAACTGGCATTGGGCGGGTTAAAAGAACCAAAACAAAGACAGCCGTTCCAGCACGTAACGCACATTTTCAAAACAGAATATCTGACTTCAACATTGTTTTTCAGATAAACAAGTATATTCACTTAGCATGTTTCTTAAATATCTGCAAACATATTATGGTATTTTTATGCTTTAGAGGAGTCTAAAACTTACATACAGCACCTTTAACCATCTTGATTGCTAACTTGAATTAAATAAACTGTCACAACAGAGAAAATTCAATAAAGTCTTTCCGTACTCAAACACAACATCCTGATCACCGTCATCAAAACAGCAGCTAAAGTGTCCTAAAGATGCATAATATGCTCTTTCCACATGCGCTGTAAACAAAGAGATGGTGTTAATTGATGGAAGTAGCGGCGTTGACACCCGGAGCAAGGAAGGTCATCTCTATTCGAGAGGGGGAAAAAAATAATAATAAAAAAACAGCGCAGCTTCTCCCTCGCTGCCATTTTTCTCCACTAACAAAGACTCCATCTGCCAGCAAGCCATTTGCAGCCTGCGAGTCAGAATATCAATGATTTGCAAGCTTTTCTGCGCGTCTGCCTTCACCTTGGCGTCACCTCTGTGAGCAGAAGAAAGAGCTGACGGCACAGATATTCAGCTTCAGCACTGTGGGCCATCGCTCTCATCACACTGAGTGCCGCTTACTCTACTCTAAACAGGAGAGCTGCTATTGCTAGAATTAGGGCTGCACAATATATTGTTTCAGCATCGATTACCCAATTTAATCATTCACAACAGTCACATCACAGGATACACTTTAAGAAATGTTGGGTTCCAAACAATTCCTTCAAGTAGACACATCACAATGCGATTAAGTTACCGATGACACTTTACAATAATGTTTCATTAGTTAATGTATTTAACAA
Organism: Danio tinwini; assembly: GCA_903798205.1. NCBI lineage: Eukaryota > Metazoa > Chordata > Actinopteri > Cypriniformes > Danionidae > Danio > Danio tinwini. The sequence goes on from CAIGQZ010032409.1 coordinate 3,235,844, forward strand.
TGAACTATTTATGAACAATACTTGTAAGCATTTATTAATCATCATTTACCATTTACTAATGCATTATTAACAACCAAAGTCATGCTTGTTAACATTAGTTAATGCACCGTGAGTTAACATGAACTAACTGTATTTTTATTAGCGTTAACAAACATGAAGCAATACTGAAATAAATGTATTGTTCATTGTTTGCTTGTTTTAGTAAATGCATTAACTAACATTACCTAATGCAACCGTATTGTAAAGTGTTACCATAATTGTTTTTACAAATTTAAGTGAATTGATAAAACATAAAACCATTAAGTAGTCCAAAAAAAAAGTGTGAATAATGTTGGCTCAACCAGGGTTCTTGCACCATTTTAAAAGTCAAATTTAATGCTTTTTAAGACCTTTAAGACCTCAACAAACATAATTTAAGAGCCAAAAATTTAATAATCTCTTTGGAATAGGTTACTCAATTTATTGCCTGCTACAATGGAAATCAAAACTTGAAATTGTTCCATTTGGTACCAATTATGTGTGTGCAATGTGTAAACTCGGTGTATATATATATATATATATATATATATATATA
>CAIGQZ010032409.1:3241417-3256710 GCA_903798205.1 Danio tinwini
TCAAAGGTCGCTCTGACCGCCCTGGCGACGACGCTGTCTGCCTTCAGCTCCGGCGGCGAGAGCGTCAAAATTCGTTATATTGATCTTGTATTTAAAGGAGCCGTTGCAGCATATCAGCAAATCAGTTACATTCCCGCATAAAACATGCTTTCTAGCATAAAGATGTTGCACACTTATTATCAAATTCATTAAACTACGAAAGATCTAGTTGCATGTGGTGTAGCTTTGCTCCACTTAATTATCCAATGTGTCCATATGCCTGAAATATTCTGAAGCATACCGTTTTGTATTGTCGCATGAGATTCCCCCTTTTTTATAGAAAAAAAAATATATAACATTGATGCACATTAGTAACGCGCCAGTAACTTTTTAATGTATGTTCCTGTAAGAAAAACATTGCAAATAATTGGAAATCCGGAGACCGTAATATTAAAACCCTTGGGAACAACTGGTCATAACCAAAGTTCACAGTGACTGGACTCTTATCAAGAGGTGGACTTCTACAATCTAATTGCTTGCCGCCGAACCGCGTCACAGCTCATTACCATAAAGTTGACTTGATGTCAACTCACCTCGACGCCCACACCAGCGAAGACGTGCCGCGCTGCTCCTCGCCGCTTATCGCCGCCGACTCCTATTGAAAATTAATGACTTCTGGCTACTTTGACGCTCTCGCCGCTTTCGCTGTGAATGTACAGTAATTTGTTTTATTTTGGCTAGAATAAAAGCAGTTATTAATTTTTAAAAAAACAATTTAAGGTCAATATTATTAGCCCCTTTAAGCTATATTTTTTGCGATAGTCTACAGAACAAACCATCGTTAAACAATAACTTGCCTAAATACCCCAACCTGCCTAGTAGGCTTGGGCGGTAATACAGTAATATGGTATACTGCAGTATCTAAAAATAGCAACGGTATCAGTTTCAATACCATTATACCATCATGAAAAACAATGCACTCAATATATAAGACGAGGATTGAATTTTAAATATCATTTAAGTCCTAAAAAATGTGTATGCGTGGTTGTCATCATGGGACAGCGTTAAGGAGAAAAAGAGAGGTGGGGAAAGATGGCGAGTTGTGCACCAAGTGACCTGGTCTCAAAAAAGAACACAACTTCTGCAGTTTGACAGCATTTTAGGTTTCGACCAAACAACAAGGGAGAGGCAGTAAATACGGACAGGGTAATTTGCAAATTGTGCAACCAAAAAGTACAAAAAGGACAGTGTCCGTTGGAAAACTTGTATTGATGCAGTGATAAATAATTTGGCGAAGGGAACGGTTTCTTTTCACACAGTGGAAAAAAAATTGGTAAAATTTAATTGATTTATGTGTGTGTTTCTCTGGGCAAAAACTGTTCTGGATGTTTGTGTTATTAAATTCTGTTTGACTGTTGTATTTGCACTTTTTTATGAACTGCTATTTGTTGCTAATAAAAGTTGTTGATATTGTTGTGCATGTTATTTTGTTATGGTTTCAGTATTAGTGTTTGGTATTCAGATTCTGAATGGTTTAGGCACAAGCCAACAGTTTGGTGATGCTGTCTGAGCCTTAAGTGAAATCTTTTTTATTATTCATGGTAATACCGTATGCAGAGGTAAAATAGGGAGGAGGTTTGACAGCATCAAAGTTTGTATACCGCCCAAGCCTACTGCCTAGTTAACCTAATTAACCTAGTTAAGCCTTTAAATGTCACTTTAAGCTGTATAGAAGTGTCTTGAAAAATATCTAGTCAAATATTATTTACTGTCATCATGGCAAAGATAAAATAAATCAGTTATTAGAGATGAGTTACTAAAACTATTATGTTTAGAAATGTGTTGAAGAAATATTCTCTTCGTTAAACAGAAATTGGTGGAAAAAATAAACAGAGGGGCTAATAATTCAGGGGGGCTAATAATTCTGACTTTAACTGTATATATATATATATATAACACCCACACACACAAGTTACTGTGTATGTGTGTTTGTGTATCTGTCTGAGTGTATGTGTCTGTGTGTGGCCGGCCACCCACTGGCTTTGACCTTATAGATGTGTTCTGGTCTGTGTGTGACGGCGATGTGATGAGTGTGTCATTACAGCTCAACACACTACTGAACTAATGAGGCGTCTCCTCTGATCACATCACTGCAATCTGTCACTCGCAGAGAGACCCCTGAAGGACAGACGTGCCAGAAATACATACACACGCACACAACATACACGCACAAACAACATACATGTCCACCCACAACATACCAACACATACACAACATAGACGGACCTACACACGACCTCACACATGTACAGCACACACACACACACACACACACACACACACACACACACACACACGCACACGCACACGCACACACAACATATGCTCGCACGCACAACATACACGGGCGTACACACACACACACACACACACACACACACACAACATAGGCATGCACACAACATACATGCACACACACACACACACAACCACACACATGCACAGCAAACGCACACAACAGACATAGACACGCACCACATACGTGAACAAACACACACAAGCACAACCACATGCACACACAAGATCAAAACATGCGGACACACACACACACACACACACACACACACACACACACACACACAACATACGCTCACTTACACACAACTTCTGCACGCACACATGCATGCACAGTGAACAAACACATAGACAACATATTGGCACACAACATACATGGACACGCACAACATGTGTACACAACCACATGCACACATAACATCAATATGAGTGGACACACACAACATACGCTCGCTCACACACAGCGTAATACTCACTACTCTTGAGTACTTTTGAAAGGTCTCATTCGAGTAATATTCACAACAGATACTTTTACTCGCACTACAAGTTTAGGCAATTTATAGTACTTTTACTTAAGTATGATTTTTCAGTATTCTTTTTCCACCACTGTCAACAATTTATTCCAAGGTAACTGAATGTACACTCACCGGCCACTTTATTATGCTCGGTTTAAATGTGCTGTATGTAAGTTTTTTACTATTCTAAAGCATAAAAACACCATAATATGTGTGCAGATATTTAAGAAACATCCCAAGTGAACATACTTGTTTATCTGAAAAACAATGCTGAAGTCGGATATTCTGCTTTAAAAATGTTTTTTCCATGCCGGAACGCTGTCTTTGTTTAGGTCAATTTAACCTGCACAATGCCAGTTTAGCCAATTATAATTCAACACTCCGGGTTGCCTTGTTGGAAAACAGCGTAATTCATTCAGAAAGGCTCTGAAAGCATGCGTCCGTGACCAAAATGGATAGTGTCAGTGGACAGTATCAGATGTCAAAATGAGACAGATTCAGTTCCACGTGAGGTTATTAATTAGCAAATTATATAAATATTATGAAAGTAAACATTAGGTGAGCAGGTTACATTGTAACTGCGTGTCCTAACAACACGCTTCATGACGAGATACGCAGTGATGAGCAATTTGGCCGTTTGCACCAGACGACAGAAATGTAAATACAGCTATTCAGAAGCACAGAATATACACTCACTCATGAAACGGTAAGGTTTATAATGTGTTTAATACATGTTAACCCTCTTTAACATCATTAAATGTAGATGCTGAATCACTCATATGTGTTTAGTTCTAAAGTTCAATATCAAACGGTTTATTGTATTCCCAGATCTGAGGTGAACTATCTGCTGCTGCTTTCAGTATATGGCAATAAATGTTATGTAAAATGCATTTGCGCATTGTTAGCATTTAGCACTGAATAAAACACACAAGCTTTACCTGAGGTGATCTGTCATAGGTTTCACATGTTGAGCTGTGAGAAATAGAAGCCGTTTCTATTATATCAATTCAAGGTGTTGGTTAGGACAAAAACTCCTTTTAATATGGGAAATATTCCCTCTATCGCGTGTCGTTGCTTTTATTTAGAACACAGTTTAAATCACTCGCTCCTGTCCTCAATCTGGCAACCCGCGTTTGCATTTATTTTGGTCCAGGAGTGCAATACCTAGTTCAACCACTGGGTGTCAAACTTACATACTGCACCTTTAAACTGCAGCAGATCATCTTGACCATGTCTTGCTGCACTGTGATTGGCTGATTAGAAATTTGTGCTAACGAGCAGTTGGACAGGTGTACCTAATAAAGTGGCCGGTGAGTGTATATACCATCATACTACCCAGCTCTGATTGAAAGATTGGAAAGTTTCACTTACTGTTACTGAGGGGCTTTAATTCAGATCTCTCACATCACCAGTGACATCATCACTCCAAAAACTGAAAACAAAACACAAAAAAATAATTACTACAAATAAATTCATTTCAGTTCATCTTTATTTCTATAGCGCTTTTACAATGTCGATTGTGTCAAAGCAGCTTCACATAGAAGTTCTAGTAAACGTAAACCGTGTCAGTCCTGTTTTCAGAGTTGAAGTTCAGTTTAGTTCAGTTCAGTGTGGTTTAATATTCACTGCTGAAAGTCCAAACACTGAAAAGCAAATCCACCACAAGTTCCAAACCAAGCAAGCCAGTGGCAAGGAACAAACTTCACCAATTGACAAAAGTGAAGGAAGAAAACCTTGAGAGAGACCAGGCTCAGTTGAGTACGGCCGTTTCTCCTCTGGCCAAACGTCTTGTGCAGAGCTGCAGTCTAGGCACTAGGGCTGCACGATTAATTGAAATAAGATTACGATCTCGATTCGACCCTACACAATCTTAGTTCAGCTTTTCCACAATTTAGCCAATAATATTTTTAAGGTCAGGAGAGAAAGCGGTCACACAAGTCTTCACAGCAACACGTACGCCTCCAAATGGCATTAAAATTGTCACATACTGTATTTATAAAAGTATAATTCACCCAAAAATGTAATTTCTGTCTTAATGTAACGATGTAGCTATGGCTGATGAAGTCACACATAAGCTGACGCACTGTTTGTTTACTACTGAGAAGACGTGCGCGTACATGCCAATCATGTCTACTTTAGTGAACAGAACCTGCATAGGCTGTGAATAACAGGTAATTAAGTTGTAAATAACGTTCAGTTTGTTGCACAGAGCGATCGTTTGGGAGCCGCGCGGGAAGTATGATTTGTATGCATGTTTTTTTTTTCTCAGCGTGACGGCAGCCATGACATAAGCGCATTTGGCAGTGAAACTGAATCATTTAAATCAGGGGTCTCAAACTCAAATTGGCGGAGGGCCATGTCAAGAATCTCTCCTCAACTTTTTTTACTTTTCGACCTGATTGTGATATTGATCAGATGACACGTCAATTAGACACAGTGCTCCTGCCTAATTTACACTAGTTTTTCCTCCATTTCTTGGGTCCAAATCAACAGAATAAGAGCGCTTTTAACTTCTCCCCCAGCCTCCCGCTGGCCTGCAGGTAAGCACGCTAGTGAATGCTGCTCTCTCATTGGCTGTAGGTAATTGCGGATGTTATTTTCCGTCAGAACAAGTTCACACGGCATGATTTGCATTGCCGACAGCTACAGATATTTAGCACGTCAAAGATCTCACAGGCATCGGCGACTCATTTGCGATTCTCTCATATCGCGTCCTTCATTGTTCATACTAAGCATTTGTCAGCGATTTCTCAAAACAGTGTCGGCGAGTCAAAATCAGGGCTAAAATCATGTAGTCTGAACTCGGCATTAAAGGACAACAGACATGATGTTTATAATTCAAGCATTACCTGTCACAAATCAACAAATCAGCACATTTTTTGCTTCACATAACTGCTGAAATATATCTGTTGCTGTTTAAATTTGCATTTCATAATAATGATAATAATAATGATAATAATAATTAGAATTATTCTATCCCAACCAATTGTTGCTTTACCAAACGTTTAACAGATAGCGTGAGAACAGCAGAAAGCAGTTTGGGTAACTTTACTGGCAGTTGTTTTTCTTAGTATCTTTCTTTTTTGTAAAACTACAACAAAGAGGGGGAAAGTATGTACATATTCACATTTACTTAGCTATATTCAATTCAACCAGCAGTCAAATGTACATAGTTTTCAGAGAAATCTCAATACGCATGTGAGGCATTTCTATTAAGTTAGACCATTTGAATCGATTATTAGCAAATTTATCATATTTGTTACACCACCAGCATAACGTGTAAGTCATGAAAAAAGTGTTTGTTTAACAAAATACAGGCGGTATAAAACTGATAATAATTAAACGACCCTTAAATATTTACATAAATAGAGTTTTAGTAAAAATAAAGCACTTATGCACATTTATTTCAATGTTTAATACAGCCCCAGAAATGATCTATAATGATGTGTGTTACAACTGAAATACAGTATAATACAGTGCTAACTTTAAACGAACAATAGACCAATTACCAACCTATGTCACACATGACGTCACAAGGGTCCCCAGTTGCAGAAAAAGACCGGCTGCAATAACAAACGTGGTGTTTTGCGGTAGGATGCCAAATTCTATAGAAAACGTAACTTTTACCGTACACCACACTGCTTTCAATGCCGACTGCAGACGTCTTTGGCTAAAAGGGAGCTGAATGAAGTGACGACCTAATTAGAAATGCTCGACAGTTCTCATGTTATATCAGGTAGTTCTCATGTTATATCAGGTACTTCTCAAGTTCAGGCTATGCTGAATCATACACATTACTTGTTTTTGATTGCAGCAATGATTTCGGCAAAACACTTACATAGAGTATGGTGAATTAAACTGTGGACACTGAATGCTAAGAATAAAACTTGAAAGTGTAACTTATTAAAGTTGTTTTTTTATTCACACATTCATTCAGTGACAACTTGTGACAGCTCTCTATATTGTTTACCACGGCACTTTGAGTATTCGCTCTGAAAAAACCTGCAAGTGTGACTTGAAAACAACATGAACACTGTTTATTTGACTGTGAACAATGTTGTACTTTGATAGTCATTGGCTGCTAATATGATTTCGCTATTTAGAGTTTGCAAATAATACATTTATGAAATTATATTATTAAGGAGAAAGTCTGAATGTGCGAAAATAAAACCAACTTTACCTTTTTGTGTAAGTTCACATACCCTGGGCCTGCCGTACAGGTGTAGTTCGCAGTCAGAATGCAGTTTTGCTGTTGATGATAGGTCTTGTATAATGTTAGCTCCGTCTTTTTTTCCTTGTCTTTGGCTCGGCAGAACCTCGGTTTTTAGCACTACATAGTTATGAATCTGGTAATCAGGAAACATTATTTCTTGCACTTGACCACACAGAACAAAATTGTTGGCATCCAAACACTTGTAGGCCTTTAACTTCTCTTGTAAAATCCCTTGGAGCTTCAATGAGATTGTATATTTCGAGCTGGATGCTTGGTCATTTTGTCTTATTCAATATCCGATAGGAGGGTGCTATCGCAAATGGACCCGTCAGACGAACGCAGCTCACTTTAATGTTAATTTTGCCAAATCACTGTGCTTATCACTGGGTGACAAGCTGTTATAATACGCTGAAATCATTATGTAAAACATATATATAATACGTAATCAATATATCTTATTTCTAAGACAACAACAAATTCTGTACCGCATCTGATGTCATTCCCTCGCTGTAAATGGTAGCGTCCTGAATCCTGAATGTTTACAAACATGGTAATTGGTCTATAGGTGGGGGGGGTCAAAACCACTAGTGGCTATATACACAATGATAGTGATTCAAAAACATATGTTTTGGGGGGCTGAATGTCGTTACATTTTTGACATCAGTTGCGGGCTGGAGGGAGGAGGAGGGGGGCCGTAAATGGCCCACAGGCCAGGAGTTTGAGACCCCTGATTTAAATGATCATATAGCATTTTATAGTTATGATTATGACAATCATTTGATATGTTTTTTCTTTCATAGTGAGAATAAATTGTGTTGTGAGTGTTGTGCATGACAATAAATGTTTAACAGTGTCAGTATTATAATGTTGAATATAATGCAGGAGGGAATCTGAGAATGACAGAAGTTTTATTTTACCACTGAAAAATATGGTCTAATAATGTTGTCAATGGCAAATGAAGAGCATATGTCTCAGACACAATAATTCAACATCAGAATTATGAATAGTTGTATTCTGATGTTGTCACTTTACTGTGAATTAACAAACAGAACATACTGAAAGTCTGTTCAAGTTCACCATTCCAAGTCTATATAAAATTCAGCATTTTAACCAACAGCAGACTTACAAATAGGCCTAATATTATTATTGTTGTTTTACCATGTGTTTGAGAATTAACAATAATAATAGCCTACTCATATTAACCTTTATTTTCCATCTACATAATCGTGAGAAAATTGTGATCTTGATTGAGCAAAACAAAAACGTGATTCTCATTTTGGCCAGAATCGTGCAGCCCTACAGTGTACCCATCTTTTTCATGGCTACTTCCAGCAGGATAACGCACCATGTCATAAAGCGTGAATCATCTCAGACTGGTTTCTTGAACATGACAATGAGTTCACAGTATTCAATTGGCCTTCGCAGTCACCAGATCTCAATCCAATAGAGCACCTTTAGCATGTGGTGGAAAGGGGGATTCGCATCATGGATGTGCAGTCGACAAATCTGCAGCAACTGCATGATGCTATCATGTCAATATGGAGCAAAATCTCTGAGGAATATTTCCAGTACCTTGTTGAATCTATGCCACGAAGGATTAAGGCAGTTCTGAAGACAAAAGAGGATCCAACCCGGTACTAGTAAGGTGTACCTAAGAAAGTGGCCAGTAGATGTAGGTTTACTGCAAGAAAGAACATTTGCAGTGTGTTAAAAGAAACTGCCATGTGTGTTGTACAACTTCCTTCCAAACCAGAGTGTGAACAGTCTGGGTTTTCTCATTAGCATACATGTCTTTTTCATGGAGGTGTTAAAGGAAATGAATCCACACATATTTTAACATCTGCAGAAAATAAATGCTCCTTCAAGTACAGAATTCAACCCAAAACTGCCCCTAAAGAAACCGTAAAATGTGGCCATCAGACGCAAACAAAAATATGCTAATTAGGTCTAAAAAACCTGCTAAAAGAAAAAGGTGCAAATGAACTGCAAAAGACTTGAGATGAATAAATCGCCAAGAAAAGGCCCTTGAGCTTTCAGTGGTTTAATCTTCCAAAACTACAACTTAACAGGAGTCTCGGTGGTGACAAAAAAAGCTTCAGAAAGGTTAGTATCTTTATGAAAGTCAATTAATCATCTGTGTTTACTATTGGATCACTGTTAAGGCCCTGGTATACTTCAAACGAAACAGAAAAAAAAGGACTGAAATAACATATACTGGAATAGTTGTCGGTTCATTCCGCTGTGGCGACACCTGATGAATAGAGACTAAGCCAAAGAAAAATTTCTTAAATAATTTCAGCCAAAGCAAACTTTTATAGGGATTATGTTTTGACTCCGAGGCTGCGCGGTGGGGCAGTGGTTAGCGTTGTCGCCTCACAGCAAGAAGGTCGCTGGTTCGAGCCATGGCTGGGTCAGCTGGCATTTCTGTGTGGAGTCTGCATGTTCTCCCCGTGTTGGCATGGGTTTCCTCCAGGTGCTCCGGTTTTCATCACAAGTCCAAACACATGCGCTATAGGCGAATTGAATAGATTAAATTATCCATAGTGTATGAGTGCGAATGAGAATGTATGGGTGTTTCCCAGTGATGGGTTGCAGCTGGAAGGGCATCCACTGCGTAAAACATATGCTGGATTAGTTGGCGGTTCATTATGCTGTGGCGACCCCTGATTAATAAATGGAATAAGCCCAAAAGAAAATGAATAATTGAATGTGTTGGCTCCAACACACCTTTGAGGTGCCGTTGGTCCCTTGCGTTTATGCAATCGGTAGGTGTGGCCTTGAGCTCCGCCTACTTTGCCGTGCAATTACTTCCGGCCTCGATTACTTATTTTACAGAGGTCAGACAGGAGAACAACAAATACAACATCAACATCAAGATGATTACAGAACATTTCTTCACTCACAGCCACTATGTTGTGTTTATGAGTTAACGATGATGAATTTTTATTCAATGCCATGTCAGCAACAAAAGCGATTTCCATGGCAAGAACATTTCATTAATAAATATACAATTAAAAACAACAAATAAGTGACTCATAAACTAAAGATTTTTAGCATTAATACTAATACATTTGCAGTAGGGTTGCACGGTTTACCAGTACTATGGTAGTATCGTGATACTATGGCTCCAAAATGCTGGCGGGGCCACAGTAGTTTGTAAACGGTAGTATCGTCATTAACGGTCTATCTACAATAGATAAATGTTGCATGTGGAAAAGTCACTAAAATGCTCACACATTTGTGCAACAAAAGAACATTTTATTGTAATAGTAATAGTATTAATGTGGAGCACTTTAAGGTTGAACGTTTTCTGATGTTCAGAACGTACATCTGAATCAGTTAGTTCACTGTCAGAAATAAAGGTACGCAAGTTGTCACTGGGGTGGTACCTTTTTAAATGGTACAAATTTGTACCTAAAAGGTCCATAATAATACCTCAAGGGTACATATTGGTACCTAAAAAGTACAAAAGTGATCCTCTTAAAATTTGTAGGAACTTTTGAGGTACCAATATGGACCCTTCAAGTACAAATGTGTACCTTTTGAAAAGGTAACACCCCAGTGACAGTTTGCATACCTTTATTTCTGAGGGCGTACTCACACTATGCTATCCAAACCGTGCCCAGGCCCGTTTCCCGGATCGTTTGAGAAGTGTGAGTGCTCTGAATCGGGCTCAGGCACGGTTCACTTGGGCGGACCTGGCCCGGTTGAAAGAGGTGGGCCTGAGCGCGGTTCACTTGGGCTCAGGCGCGGTACGCTTACAGTGCAAGCGTGCCTAAGCTCGAAACTGAAAGTGAGACATGACTTTTAAGGGACTGTTTCATATGGATTAATTAATCATTCTTACTGTTCAATGAACGCAAACTGTCGTAGATTATTAAAGACGCAAACCCCTCACTGCACGTCAGCTGCACCTTCAGCAAACCTCCTAATTCCTGCAGCACGAGGACTGTTTATGAGCGTCAAAAGTGGCTGATCTGTTCAGTGAAATATTAGACTGGGTGTCATTGCATATCAAACGACTTAAACGATATAACTAAAGAAATCTCCACTGTGCTGAGTGAGAGCACTTCTTACTGAACAAAGCATCATCGATGACGTAAGCGCGGTCAGGCCCGAATGTAATGTGAGTGTGGCTGTCGGGGGAGACAGGAGGGGGGACACGCGTGCTTTGGCCCGGTTCAAGGCAACTGTTAATAGTGTGAGTACGGCCTGGGAGTGTAAGGTCCACCCGGTTGGCCCAATGAGGGTGTCCACTGGTAGATGAAGGTTCACTGCCTGTTTGGCCTTTCCATTGCACAACGTTGTTTCAGTTTAACTTTAACTCATATCTGACTCCAATTTGAAAATGAGGTGGTTTAGAATATTAACATATTTATCTTTCGTTTCATCTCCAGTCATAAAACATTAAGAAGATTATATCGATATATAATTTAGATAAATGTTTGAACCTTTTGTCTTCACTCATAACTATTACATTTGTTCATTCGGGTGCTCATGTAGCTCAGAAGAATCAACCTGGCCGATGCCGTCCCTCACGGTCACACTCTCGTCAGTCTTGATTATTAAACAGAGGTAATTGACTAATACTTTTAGACGGCCGCTTCTATACTTGCTCATACTAAAGTATTTGTGATTAGTCCCCCTTAGATGTACACCCTTGAGTAAAGACAATATAATTTCTAATCAGAGGTCAAGGCCATTATTATAAATGTAACAGACTACTGTTCTCTATATTAATTTTGGTTTAGCCAAGCCCATGGTTTCCCATGTACACTTAATTTAGAATAATATTACTTTCAAACAAGGGTCAGGTACCCTATGTAGGTTAGTCGTGCAACACATTGTTGCCCTGGACAGAATTAACCCCCTTTCCACCTAAGCACACTTGAATCAATATCAAGAGTCAGTCTGATCTCTAAAATACAGTTAGTGTGCCCAATGCTCCATCTCAACTGGACTTCCTGACCTGACGCAGGAAGTGTGGAAACAAGGATACAGCGTAATCTACTAAAATAAATAATTATAGAGCAAGCAGAATGCGTTCAAACATAATTTAATAGTGAGGTAAAAATATATTATGCCAATTATTCAGTTAATTCATAAACAATCAATACAAGACGTCAAATTCTCAAAGATAGATATAAGACCAAAAGAAGCATACCTGACTTCAAAATATACATAGTATGGAGCATGAGAGCTCCACACTATGGGCTAATCTACAGAATCGCACTGAACATCTTGAAACTTTCCCTTAAGTAGTCAAACCAAGAATCTCCTCAAGGAGGGGTGTGTGTGGAATAACAAAAGGCATTTGCATTTAGTAGCATGTTCGATCTGAAGAGTTACTGCCTATAGGGAACAAATGGTCATTTGAATAGAAGCCCCCTAGATTTGAACCACACCCTTAGCAATGGGTCAAAAGATACCTGGAGTTATAAATCTATTATTTTGATTGTCTATTTTAGAGGGAATGAGAGCATTGCACTGAGACATTTCAAATGATATCAAACATGATGCAAAAAAATTACTTGCATTGATACAGAACATTCATAGTTTGAGATGACTATTCTGTGAGTTAAGATGACCTTTCTGTGAGTTGGGTGAGGGGGAGGAGTAGGGGAAGGGAAGGGAGTGCAGGAGAGAGCTTTTCCCGCATTCTCGCTCCATAGGGTATGAATGTAGATGAGATTTCTCAAATCTTACAGGTTTATTTTTGTTCCTGTCAATATGATTAAGTAGCTACAACAACCGCGACAATCTCTTTAAACAAACAACTCACAAATAGGGTTGGGTATCGTTTGGGGTTACTTTGATACCGGTGCTAAATCGATACTTTTAAAACGTTACCGGTGCCAAAACGGTGCCTAAACAGATACTTTTTAGCCATAAAATAATTTGACAAAAAAAAATAAATTCATTATAATTGAACAATATAAATATATATTTATAATAAGTTTAAAGTAAATATAAATTCATATTGTATATATTTGAATTGCATTGATATATTTCTTTTGATCATCTGTTTGTTAGCGTGAATGCAAGATTTGCAATATGCTATTAACATTACATTAGCTTACTACTAACCTGTGGAAAGGCTGTCATCAAAATCAGGCAACACTTTTTTTCTGTGTTTGGGGCTTGTGACTACTTTTACATGAACATCAGTGATCGAATGTTTTGCCTTAATCTGAATAAGACAATAATATGATTCAGGGGTTCACATGAGTTGCTTTTTGAATGTTACATTCATGATTGATGATACCCAGTTACATGTTATTAGCACACAGATCCATTAACGTCATTGCGTCACCAGCCTATAAATGTTTCCTAATTTGTAAAGAAAAAAGAACTGCAAATAAAAATCAAGCAGTGCAAAAAAAAAATATATATATATATATATATTAGCAATTAAAAAAAATCTATATAAATTTGCAAAACATTTTTTATAGCATTGCCTTAAAAAAAAAAAAAAGTCCAGTCAATTGCAATGCTCATTTTGATTTGCTTTTTAGTCAACCGTGAGTTTGCGATGCTGTTTTCACTTTCCACTTCACGTTTCTGCGTGTTTTACTTTGTGGCCCTGATTTGGCAAGGGGGCGGAGTCAAGGGAACTTGGACATTTACGGCAGGCCCGGACCTACTGGGCTGTAAGATCACCTTGGTGATACTTCTCCAGGTGATGACATCGCTTAAATAGAGGCAGGTCTGGTCCTGCCGTAAACACCCAAGTTTCCTTGACTCCGCCCCCTTGTCAAATCAGGGCCACAAAGTGAAAGTGAAAAGGCTGAATATATGCAAATATTTTTTTTATTTTTATTTTTTTGCTCTGCTTGATTTTTATTTGCAGTTCTTTTTTGTTTGCAAATTTAATTTATTTTTATTTCTCAAGACCTAATTTTCCTTTGCTGTTTTTTAATTTTTGTTCAAATAAATTTTTATTTCTCAAAAATACATTTTTGCATTTTAGAGATTTGCATTTATTTATTTATTTTTTTTGCTCAATGCTTTATTTTTTGCTTGCAAAACTTACAATAATTCAATATCAATATATATTGCGCTAGATTTTTTTTCAATAACGGTGATATGAGTTTTGAACCCATTTCCGGTATTTCGATATAAATTTGCATATATATATTTTATTATATACATAAGATCTTATACATGTATCACTTGTCACTGAATGATTTTCAGTGCTCAGCCGTCAGAAAGAGCGTGATGTCACCTGCGTGATGTCGTACATCACAGACACGTTGCCAGCGCTCAGCAGCACACAGTCTTTTACAGTCTATGGCAGCACAGCAGTTGGTTAAGCTCCGTGACCGTCTGCACTGTCTGACCGTCTGAATTTAACTGTAGTTCGGCAGTTTCACTTTAACTCTCGAACATTTTATTTGTGCGCCGTGACAAACTCGGGTATTAGACGCAAATAATGAGTAAGGACTGGTGAGAGTGTTATGGAACTTAATAACCCACGCCAACTGAGAAGAAAAAAAAAACCTTGCGGTGTGTGTGCGTCTGTGTGTGTGCGGTCCTTTACTAACAGCCGCCTATGTGGATCTTGTTGGAAAATATGGCGAAAAGTCCTACATGATGTTAGTTTGTCAGTAATGCAACTAATATCTGCATACTCCACATCTTAATTCAATTTCTGTTTAGTTCAGTTATAACTTAGTCGCATTAAGGTAATCAAAAATCACTATTTACTTGGTAGACTCTTAATCAGAGTATCATATTAAAATCATATTAAAGTATTGTTGCCCATGTAAACATACATACACTCAATGCTTGACACACCGTCAGGGCTCTGTGAACTTGCCTTTGCGAAGCAGCATTGTCTGTATGTACGTGCATCAAAAGCAAGTATGAAATCACTGTTTGGAGCTTATGTAGGCCTACAGTTCAACATTGATGTTTAACTGAATAAACGGTTAGTAAACACAAGTACATCTTATTGAACATCATTTATTTTCATCACCAATTATCACAGTAGAACAGTTTCTTAAGCAGTTTGTGATGCATTTTGGAAACAGGAGATGAGCCCCTAGTCTAATGCTCCACTTGGCTTGAGAAACCCATTCTCAAAGTCCTATTATTTGGGTAGCACACATATTCTGAATGCCATCAGCAGAATTCAAACAAGCCATTTTAATCTAGATTAATTTCGAGATTTATCTAGATTAATCTAGATTAAAAAAATTAATCTTATAAATAATATATATATATATATA
>CAIGQZ010032409.1:3271710-3289865 GCA_903798205.1 Danio tinwini
GTCAGTGTTTTGATCTGTTCACCATCAACATTACGTGCAGCAGCAACCACAGCCTCCCAGACACTGTTCAGAGAGGTGTACTATTTTCCCTCCTTGTAAATCTCACATTTGATGATGGACCACAGGTTCTCTATAGGGTTCAGATCAGGTGAACAAACTCATTAGTTTTTCTTCTTTTAGACCTTTTCTTGCCAGCCACGCTGTGGAGTACTTGGACGCATGTGATGGAGCATTGTCCTGCATGAAAATCATGTTTTTCTTGAAGGATGCAGACTTCTTCCTGTAACACTGCTTGAAGGTGTCTTCCAGAAACTGGCAGTAGGACTGGGAGTTGAGCTTGACTCCATCCTCAACCTGTAAAGGCCCCACAAGCTCATCTTTGATGATACCAGCCCAAACCAGTACTCCACCTCCACCTTGCTGGTTTCTGAGTCGGACTGGAGCTCTCTGCCCTTTACCGATCCAGCCACGGGCCCATCCATCTGGCCCATCAAGACTCACTCTCATTTCATCAGTCAATAAATCCTTAGAAAAATCAGTCTTGAGATATTTCTTGGCCCAGTCTTGACGTTTCAGCTTGTGTGTCTTGTTCAGTGGTGGTCGTTTTTCAGCCTTTCTTACCTTGGCCATGTCTCTGAGTATTGCACACCTTGTGCTTTTGGGCACTCCAGTGATGTTGCAGCTCTGAAATATGGCAAAACTGGTGGCAAGTGGCATCTTGGCAGCTGCACGCTTGACTTTTCTCAGTTCATGGGCAGTTATTTTGCGCCTTGGTTTTTCCACACACTTCTTGTGACCCTGTTGACTATTTTGAATGAAACGCTTGATTGTTTGATGATCACGCTTCAGAAGCTTGGCAATTTTAAGAGTGCTGCATCCCTCTGCAAGATATCTCAGGACTTTTGACTTTTCGGAGCCTGTCAAGTCCTTCTTTTGACCCATTTTGCCAAAGGAAAGGAAGTTGCCTAATAATTATGCACACCTGATATAGGGTGTTGATGTCATTAGACCACACCCCTTCACATTACAGAGATGCACATCACCTAATATGCTTAATTGGTAGTAGGCTTTCGAGCCTATAAAGCTTGGAGTAAGACAACATGCATAAAGAGGATGATGTGGTCAAAGGTAAATGATGTGTGGGAGCGTAATGCGCTCGGTCGCAGCAGCTAAAATATATACAGATGCGATGGGACCTCTATTTAGTTTATTGGGGTGACCCGCACGAGTGATGTATTCTTTGTTGCAAGTGCAGCCATGGTACTTCCAGTGTTTTAAGCTGCTGTGGCACGTTCTCCACCATCTAGCGTCTCATCCAACCTGACCTCTCCCTGAAGGTCCGCGAGTCTCCCGCAAATTTATACCGTCCTCGTGATCCCCCAAAATTTGTTAAAATACTCTGAAATCATGGCGACGAGAGTGAATGAGCAAGACAACAGATCGCAAGAGGCACAGTGATGGACTAAGCTTTACATTTGTTAGGTTAAATGAATAGAGCAGTAAAGAAATCGCGAGTGCAAACCCCTCTATCTTTGAGTGATCTGCTGTCATTAGATGGAGACCAGCAAAATATTGGAATGGTCCTACATGTATTTAGGCCTTTTTATGAGTAACAACGGAAAGTTCTGTTTTGACAATATTGCAAGTTCACTAAAAGCTGGCTGGAATTATTGAATAAATAAAACTTTATTTATTTTTTATTATCAATATTTACTAATATAAATTCTTGTAATACACTCATTGCTATAAACCAGGGATGTCCAAACTCGGTCCTGGAGGGCCGGTGTCCTGCATAGTTTAGCTGCAACTTGCTTCAACACGCCTGCCTGGAAGTTTCTAGTATACCTAGAGAGAGCTTGATTAGCTGGTTCAGGTGTGTTTAATTGGGGTTGGAACTAAAATATGTAGGACACTGGCCCTCCAGGACAGAGTTTGGACACTTCTGCTATAAACAGTAGTTTATAGGTCTATTTCCTTTTAGTAAAGTAGTATTAGATTTATAGATGTGCATTTTAACTTCTTACGCATCAAACACGCTCCAAACTTGTTCTTGATTGAGGTCATGTTGAATTCTTCTTTCATCATTTGCAGTGTTTCCAAATTGCATTGTAATTTTTCATAACAATGTTTATATCGGTGTTATATTATTTTCTGTGGTGGTTCATTCTGCTGTGGCAACCCCTGATAAATAAGGGACTAAGCCAGAGTAAAATGAATGGATGAATTATTTTCTGTAAAGCTGCTTCTGGCCATGACCAAGTGTGCCGCACGCCTGCTTTTGAGTGAAGGTCTTGGCCGTTAGATCGCCCCCTGGGGGCTGGCTGCAGTACAAGTCATAAAGCCCGCCTCCTCTGTGTTAATGAAGGAGACATAAGACCAAATAAAAAATTCATTACACTTGCAATAAAATGTTCAGAAAGATGGTTCTGGTCAGTTAAGGCACTGGTTATCGTGCTGATATAGGTGCAGATCTTCATTTTTGTAAAGAGTATGTTTTGAGCAATAATTTAATGCTGGGCGTGTCATCGTGACTGACAGCTGTGATTGACAGTTTTTCAAAGCAGACGTCGGAGCTTCGGCAGGAGACTGAAGTGTTATTATTCGATTTCTGTGTTTTTTTTACCATGATAAAAATAGTTGTTCAGCAGTAAACTATAGTTTCTGACATACAGTTCTGGAACACTGTATATTTGGTAAGGTCAGGGCTTTTTCAGATTGCTGATGCATGCCTAACCACCCAGATAGCAAAATACACTCTCGCCTGCCGGAGACATACCCCTCAGCCCGACTCCTTCTGCTGTACCTACTCGCGCACATTACTGATCGGCCCGTGAGTAATGTGCGCTGCGGCCCAGAGCTGGCGCGATTAAATCTTCGTTATATAAACCTCACCTTTGTTAACGTTATTACAAACATTTGTGTTGATAAAACAGCAAGTGCAGGCTACTATGTAAACACTAAAGTATACATTAGTGAGCTTTTGTTATAGTGCAGACACCAGCGGTCAAGTGAGAAGTTCGGGGGGCGTGGTTGATTTGATGTACAAGCGTTTGGTTGAAAGTTGAAAGTCCTTCTGTGCATGCAAGAATGCTCCAATTTCAGCAGTCTTTTGCCCGTCATGAGGCGATTTTTCCTTCATAGTGTTTAATGGAAATTGGCGCTGTTGCAATGTCCATATTTTATACAGTCATTGGCCATGACACATTCACACCTGGTTATAAGATGGTTATAAGAGACATGTTTAAGGTGTTATATGCAGCATCCTTTAAGGTTCATACTTAGAGGGAAAATGGGCTCAATGCATTATAAAGCTTGAAGCATTAGAATCTGTGCTCAGTATCAGCCGATCACCATGACAAGGAATCGGTACTCAATATCAGCAGCAAAAATCCTGATCGGAGCATCCCTAGCTTTGACTCAACTTGGCTGTCAGAGCAGCAATACTCCCCCTGGCTGTACAAGACTGATCAGAATCAGAATCAGAATCAGTTTTATTGCCAAGTGTGCTTCACACACACAAGGAATTGGATCTTGTTAAGTCAGTAAATACACACTTAGAAAAAAAAAAGTATACTTAAGTAAAGGTCAAGCATAAAAGTATACTTTATTTAATAAGTAATTAAGCCCAAGATCCACTGCAGTGACAAAAGCTGCACACTTTGTGGAAAAAAAAGACATAAAAATAAATGTACATTTTTTGCTTGTATGGTCGTACAGTTTAAATAATTGTTGTTTTTTTACTGCTGTCATTAGAAAAAACAAATTAACACCATGTGTAGGTGTCAGCCTGAACAGCCGCGCCGCACTACGCACTGCTATTTTATCGTTTTCAGAGTCGACAAACTGTATTCAGGATACAGTAATTGAATAATCAAATGTAAAAATAATACTGCATAGTCATCATTTTATAAACAATTCAATAAAGTTAATCGTTATACATTTGTCATTTGAATGGCAGCCCATATAAGCCAATGGAACGTTGTTTAATTTGGCACAATGATAGAGGGCAGTGTCAACATGAACCACAGCAAACCTGAAGTCTCTAACTCAAACTCTCTAGCGCCACCACTTGTCCAAAGTTTCACTTATGTTTATCGTTATAACTTTTGAACCGAATGGGCTAGTCAAAATTTTTTCCTCTAAATCATTGACTCAAGCCAATTCAAATGCACCATATGACATAATTTTCCGTCATGGCATTTGTTTTTGCTATTTTGAATATTTTGCAAAACCTGTTTAAATCAAACTCGTCCCAGGTCATTTATCTGGTTTTCACCAACATTGAATCACATGATCTACAGACGATGCTGACCAAAAGTTATAGAATTCAAGTTGATTTGACCAATCGTTTTTCGTTTAACTTGTTAACAAATCTAACGTAGAGCTTGCAAAAATGGGACTTGAAGCAATATCTACATAATGCATTCACGTATTCACCCCAAACTTGATGTGTTATGACAACCATGGTCTGAGGTTATCTGCAGCGTTTCGGATCACTGCCCCCTAGTAGTCTGGTGATATAAAAATAGCTTTTTTTCACTTATATCTTCTCAGCCCTTCGTCCAAAACTCAGAAATCTGGTCTCTTCACATCTGACAGAGCATGTCAAGTCGAATGATATCCGATATTCCCAGGTCAGCCATTTTGGGCGTCACCCATTAAAATTTTTGTCAAAAAATGCTATATTTCACAAACGTATTCATGTATCCTTACAAAACATGGTCTGCATCTTCGACACTATGCTCTGAAAGTATTAACAAATTTCTGGAGCAGCGCTACCTTGTGGCCAAAAGTTATAAGTTATAAGTTTTTTTTAAAATGCTAATAACTTTTCTTACTATTACTCATTGACACTCATTGTCTTGTTATATTCCTTGGATCATGCCGAGACCATTGATATCAAATATGCCAAAATGAACATGAACTTCCTGTCCGCCATTTTATTTTTGGTTGAAAAATTTTTCGAACTTCTCAAAGACCGTTTTTCCAATTTTCACTAAATTTGACTCCGATGTACTATGGAATTCATGTTGATACGCGACACGGTTTACGTTTACGCCACCAACAAATGTGCTGACACGATGTCAAAGATCGTCTGAGGCTGTTATTCTGAAATGCTTAAAAATATTGACACTGAACTTTAGGTGTGTCATTGGCACCTCACAATAATAACAGCACACAAATTTGATAACAGCATCACCTTGTGGTCATAAACCCTTAACTATCAATAATTAGTCTTACAAAATGGCTAATAAATGTTAATTGCATAGGTTTCTTGTGGTATAATTGACATAAAATTATTCACTGGGTAATGCCGAGAACATTGCTATCAAACATGCCATGCTTGGGCAAACTTCCTATCTGCCATATAGATTTTGTTCAAAAACGTTTTTTTGCAAACTCCTCCTCAACCGTTGATCCAATTTTCACCAAATTTGACGCCGATCATCTTCAGACCAAGCTGAACAAAAGTTTTGGAAATCATTTTGATCTATGAAACGGTTTGAGTTTACGGCATCGACAAATATGATAGCACGATGTCAATGTGTATCTGAGGCTGTGACTTTGCAATGCTTTCACATATTGACACTGAACTTTAGGTCTGTCATTGTCAACTCCCAATGACCCCAACAAATAAATTTAGTAACAGTGCCACCTAGTGGCCATGAGTTATAAACCGTTCACTAACCATGAATAACGAATCATAAATTTGATAATAGCTTTAGTCTGCATATGTTTATTATAATAAAAATCTCAACGCATTCCTTGGGTCATGCCGAGAACATTAATATCAAATATGCCATATTTGTCTGAACTTCCTGTCTGCCATATTGATTTTGTTAAAAATTGTTTTACAAACTCTTCCTAGAATGTATACCGAAATATTACCAAATTTAACTCGGATCATCGTCAGATCACAATGACTAAGTGTTGGGAAATTCATGTCAATAGGCAAAACGGTTTTTGTTTACAGCATCGACAAATGTGCTGATTTAATGCCAAACTGCATCTGAGGCTGTCTCTCTGCAATGCTTAAATATATTGACACCCAACTTTAGGTTCTTCATTGTCACCCAACACCGATGACAACACTTCAGATTTGTAACTCTGCCACTGCTTTTGTCCTCTGGACTGCTTTGCTCATTCTGCCTCTGGACTGCTTTGCTCATTCTGTCTGTGAAGTGCTTTGCCCTTTAATTGTTGCTTGCAGCTATATTTCCTATTGTTGTTGTTGTTATTTTTATTAATAAAAATTATAATAATATCAGAACGTGCAATTTAATAATTACAACAAAGCAAATCACAATATCTCTGCGAATAGTTTATAAAAATATGAATATATGTCTGTGTGTGCAATGTATGTCTTAAGACAACTGCTGTCTAATATCATCCTGCTGTTTTAGAAAAGCAATAAGCCTGTCAGTTTTAGCAAATAAATAATAACTGTAACCCACACCACCCTCCCGTGGCTTCAATATACTATATTAAACTAAAGCAGATAAACAAACAACTGCTGGAGTCGACTAATACTACAATAGTGTTTATCCTGACTTTTAAATGAATGCATTTACAATTGAAGTCAATATTATTCGCCCTCCTGTGATTTTTTTTTCCTTTTTCAAATGTTTCCCAAATGATGTTTAACAGAGCAAGGAATTTCTCACAGTGTTTCCTATAATATTTTTTCTTCTGGAGAAAGTCTGATTTGTTTTATTTTCGGCTGGAATAAAAGCAGCTTTACATTTTTTTTAAAACATTTTAAGGTCAATCTTATTAGCCCCCTTTAGCAATCAGTTATTAGAAATGAGTTATTAAAACTATTATCTTTAGAAATGTGTTAAAGCAATCTTCTTTCCGTTAAACAGAAATTGTGGGAAAAAATAAACAGGGGGGCTAATAATTCTGACTTCAACTAAATGTTTATATTTGCGTTATATTATGTTTACACTGACCAGTGATTCTGCAAGCATTTAAAAGTGCTGTTTCAAGCACTATTCCAGTAACCTTGAGCTAATGTTGTTCCTGCCACGAGAGCAGAGCCTGATAACATGCAGCACATTCAAATGGCAGCAGCGTGTCATTTTTCATTCCTTAAAATACCAGCTATGATGCAGAGTGGTTTGTATTCACAGAAGGTTGTTGCACTTTCAAGGATGACAGTGGTGAATAAATGGGTGTTGACCTTCTGCTTTATTATTTGAATCTCTGGTCAGATGATTTCGCAGAAGTGTCAATATAATCTCATTTCCCTTATCGCTGCGGTGGCTGTTTAAGAAATGCATTTCAGAAGCAGAATCCATCGGTGTGTGTGTGTGTATGTACATGCTTTACATATTTAATTAGATGCACAAGTTAATTAGGTTGTCTGGGTGAATCTCAGGAAAACATCCACTTTCTGATTAAAAAATATATATACATTTTAAATGTATAGCTAGAAAGTTAAGAGAGCAACAAATTTTCTGAATTGTTTTGATTTACACTCACCGGCCACTTTATTAGGTACACCTGTCCAACTGCTCATTAATGCAATTTTTTTTAAATCAACCAATCACATGGCAGCAACTCAATGCATTTAGGCAAGTATACATGGACAAGACAATCTGCTGCAGTTCAAAGCAAGCATCAGAATGGGGAAGAAAGGTGATTGAGGTGACTTGAATGTGGCATGGTTGTTGGTGTCAGACGGGCTGGTCTGAGTATTTCAGAAACTGCTGATCTACTGGGATTTTCACACACAACCATCTCTAGAGTTTACAGAGAATGGTCTGACAAAGAGAAAATATCCAGTGAGCGACAGTTCAGTGAGCGCAAATGCCTTGTTGATGCCAGAGGTCAGAGGAGAATGGCTAAACTGGTTCCAGCAGATAGAAAGGCAACAGTAACTCAAATAACCACTCGTTACAACCAAGGTCTGCAGAAGAGCTTCTCTGAACGCACAAGTCCAACCTTGAGGCAGATCAGCTACAGCAGCAGAAGACCACACCAGGTGCCACTCCTGTCAGCTAAGAACAGGAAACGCACTAATGCGTTCAAATGCACTAAATTATATTACCTATATTGAATGAGAAATTAATAAAACTATTAAATATATATATATATTTAATATATACCACCACATACCAAAGGTGATCTAGTGGATTGAAATCTGGTGACGGTGTAGGCCATTTGAGTACATATATATATGCGCGGATCAGCTGAAATGTTACCCGAATCTACTCCTTTATACTAATCATCCACCCGCCACCCGCTATAATAATTCTAATTCTTTGTTTTATGCATAATGATAGGTCACCGTGGATCGTTCATTATTAACAGCAGATTCAGCTTTTACATATAGGCTACAGGAAAAAGATAACAAAAACGGTGCCACTTCAGCCTAAACGGCAGCTATGTTGTGTTTACTTGGCCTTTCACTTTCCAGAATAGCATCTACTGTGCCTGGATTCGGGCGATCCCGCCTCGCCTCCAAAAACGTGGCCAGCTGCACTAAATAAGGGTCCACTCGCACCGCTTGTTGCAGAAATGCACAAGCTTCTCCTTGCAAGGCGCTGCAGTCATGTAAATAAGCGATCTTGTTTCTCCCAGAATGATAGCAGATTTTCCACTGATGACTCCTCTAACTAAAGGTCACTTCATCCATTATTTTGAGCGTCTCATCTTCACATTCTGCGAAGTCCACTCTGTTTTTTTGCTGGTCAACTGCTATGACCCGTGACCCATCCGCAATTAATCATAATGTATTTTTTTATTACCCGACCTGTGGATTATCGGCAGCGCCTGCAGATATAACCACCATCTGCGCATCACTAATGTATATATAACCTGATTTCACCAAGTAGAACATGTTCAGATCAACATCTATGTTGATCCTGGTACAACATTCCAATCAGCCAATCAGAATTAAGGGATATGTTTACTGTTAAGTTTAGGCGTACAATTAGGTTTATGCACTTCTGATAATTTACAGTTATGGTTGGGTTTAGTGTAGAGCTGCATGATTAATCGTAAAAAGATTGTGATCTCGATTTGACCCCCTAGACGATCTTAATCCAGCATTTATAAAATTCTGCCAATCATATTTTCAAGTTTAGGAGAAAAGCATAAAAGGCGGCCGCACAAGTCCTCACATTGTTTTACATTGCTCAGCAACGTGTACACCTCCAAATGGTGTTGAAAGCCTCACATACTGTATTTATAAGGTATAATTCACCCCAAAAATGTAATTTCTGTCTGCATGTAATGATGTATTCGCAGCCGCGAAAACACACATGACGTGAGCTGTTACCACAGAGAGGGCGGGTGCGCGCCTGTGAAAGATGCCTACCTTAGTGAACAGAACTTGCATAGGCTGCGAATAACAGGTAATAAAGTTGTAAATAACATTCAGTTTGTGGCACAGAGCGATCGTTTGGGAGCTGCGATGGAAGTATGAACCGCACACGAACGCACAGTGAAAATGAAACCGAAAGCGTGCACATCATTCAAATGATCATATCGCATTTTAGTAATGATTACGACAAGCAAATCATATGATTTTCTTTCATAGCGAACACAGAGTGTTGTGCATGAGAATAAATGTTTAACAGTGTCAGAATAGCTACTCTAGCCTATAAAATGTTGAGTAGAATGCAGGAGGGGAATCTGATAATGACAAATGTCTGATTTTACCAGTAGAAAAAAAACTCTTACAATGTTGTCAATGACAGATTGCAAGCACATGTCTCAAACATAATAATTCAACATCAGAATTATGAATAGTTGTATTCTGAAATAACAACAATAATAGCTGACTCATATTAACCTTTATTTTACATCTACAGAATCGTGAGAAAATCGTCATCTTTATTTTAAGAAAAAAAAAAATCGAGATTCTCATTTTAGCCAGAATCGTGCAGCTCTAGTTTAGGGGTAGGGAATAGGTATGGATTACATTTTCAAACAAAATTTGTGTTCCAGGAGTTTTATTTTTTCATATGTAGTTGTTAATATTTGGTAAATAAGGCAATTCCTTCCTCCAATCCCTGGAGTTTTGAAGTTAAAGGATATCAAAAGATCATGTCATTTTCTTATTTTATGCATAGATTATTACAATTAATTGTTATGTTTGCAGCTGCTGAAAAAAAAAAGTCTAAGCTAAATGTTTTATATAAAAAATACAGTACACAACAACCAACTCTAGGGTTTCTCATGGTCAATTCTGACTGAGAAACGCTGCCAAACTGGTTTCAGCCAAGAGAATAAGAATCTTTACCACCAAAGGCTTTGTTTGTGAATCCGTGTTTTCCCTTTCAAGTGACAAAATAAAGGTACAAGCACAAAACAAGTCCTGACAGCTGTAGATTCTTCCTGCAGCCGAGATACAACAAGTACATCACAGGCCGCTTTTGTGTTCAACTGCTGCGCTACAAAAAGCAACAATAGACATTTGTTTGCACTACAAAAACCAGAGTTTTGAGAGAATGTATTAGTATAATCCTTGTCTTCGAGAAGGGGAAGGAAAAAAAAATGAAAAAAAGAAGAAGGGTCTTTCGTGTTTTTTTTTCCCCCTCTTCAATTCATTTTCACTAATGGCTTCCAAGCATCTCCACACAATCAGGCAGCTGCTGCATGGTCGATGCATCAGCGAGGACGAGAAGAGATGCACATTCCCAGTAGAGATCCGAAAAAACTGCAGACACTCAGCAATACAGCTGCTCCCCTGCATTAGCTCAAAGAAACAGCACACGGGCCTTCAAAGCACTTACCATTAATAACTACAAGCGGAGCACTGTTCTGATGCAGTGCTGTGGAGTAACTTACTACAAGAAACACCACCTTAAGCACATATTTCATTCATTTACTCACTCATTCTTTTATTCATTAATTCAATCATTCATTAATTCATTCAATTTATTCACTCATTCATTATTTCATTCACTCATTTACACACAAATTCACTCACAAATTATTTCGTTAATTCACTCACACATTCATTCATTCACTCACTCGTTCATTAGTTAATTCACTCATTCATTAATTCATTCACTTAATTCACTCATTTACTCACTCATTCATTCAGTCATTAATTCACTCATTCATTAGTTCATTCACCCACTTATTCATTAATTTATTCACCCACTTATTCATTAGTTCATTCACACACTCAATTATCCACTTACTCATTAACTCACTAATTCATTAATTCACGAACTCACTCAATTAATTTACTAACACACTCACTCACTCATTAATTTACTAACTTACTCATTAATTTACTGACTCACTCTAACCCGCTGACTCATTAATTCACTTTATCATTAATTAATTCACTGACTCAATTCACCAACTCACTCATTAATTCACTCAGTTCACTAACTCACTCACTCATTAATACACTCACTCATTAATTCACTAACTCACTCATTAATTCACTAACTCGCACATTAATTCACTCATTAATTAATTAACTCACTCACTCATTAATACACTGAATCACTTATTAATTCACCATCTCGCTCATTAATTCATAAACTCACTCTATTCACTAACTCACTCATTAATTCACTCATTAATTCATTAACTCACTCACTCATTAATACACTGACTCACTCATTAATTCACTAACTCGCTCATTAATTCACTCATTAATACACTGACTTACTCAATTCACCAACTCACTCATTAATTCACTCATTAATTCATTAACTCACTGACTCGTTCATTTACTAACGCGCTCATTAATTCACTCATTGATACACTGACTCAATTCACTAACTCGCTCATTAATTCAGTAACTCACTCATTAATACACTGACTTACTCATTAATTCACTCACTCATTATTTCAGTATTGCACTCACTCATTAACTCACTAACTCACCTATTTATTCATTACCTTGCTCATTAACTCACTCATTAATACACTGACTCACTCATTAATTCACTAACTCACTCAATTCACTAACTCACTCATTGATTAATAAATTTACTAACTCACTCATTAATCCACTAATTCAGTAATTAATTCACTAACTCATTAATTCACTCATTAATTCACTCATTAATTCACTAACTCACTCATTAATTCACTCAATAATTCACTAACTCACTCATTAATTCACTAACTTACTCATTAATTCACTAACTCACTCATTAATTCAGTCATTAATTCACTAACTCACTCATTAATTCACTAACTCAATCATTAATTAATTCACTAACTCATTAATTACCTCACTCATTAATTTGCTTACTCTACATTAATTTATAAAGCAACCATGGTGGCCCAAAATGCTGAACAAGTGCCTTTAAATACACACATATATATAATTTCACTAAATGATTTTCGCCAACTCTATTTGTAAAGACTTCATGATTAATCTAATAACCTAATTACAAACTATAAGTGTAAGAAATAAACCAATAAATAAATACATAAATTCACTCAAAAATGAAAATTTACTGACCATTTACTCACCTTCGAGTGTTTCCAGATATTTATGAGTTTTTTCTGTCAAACACAAACAAAGATATTTTGAAGAATGCTGTAACAACCTGTAACCATTGACTTCCATAGTAGGGAAAAACAAATATTAAGGAAGGCAATGGTTACAGATTTCCAACATTTTTCAAAATTTCTTCTTTTGTTTTTAAGAAACTCATAAAGATTTAAAATAAGTAAAGAGTGAGTAAATGATAACATACTTTACATTTTTTGTGTGAACTATCCCTTTAAATTAGAAAAACTGAAAAATACAATTAAATAAATAACAGTGTTAAAAATATATATACAATTAATCTTCATTAAAGTTATTAACGTTATAGCTTCTTACACACAAATGGTTTAGGTTTGCTTTTAATTGTATAATCGTATACACCAAGCTTACAGAAAAAAACAGGCTTAATTTGGCAAGTCAGGTTTTTTAATGGCGGATTCTGTTTCATAAATCAAATTTAAGATAGTTTAAACTCAATTACTCTGGCAACTTATGCTGGGAAACTAGCCTGGTCCGGGGCAGGTTAACTCTTAGGCTAAGTCTTAAGTTCATGCTTAATCAAAGTAATGCTAACATTCACCTGCTAGAATTTGATGCTATTTTAATTCACTTAACCTCTTAATAATGATTAAAACTTTGGTAGTGAATAATCTAATGTATATGCACAAAGATATTATCACGCTTGTGCGTGCACGGCTCTTTGTAGCCACTATCTTAAACTTAATGTGCTGACGTTAAACACATTTTGAGTGTTACAGGGCGCCTGCAATGCATTAAAACTTTTTCTTGCAAGCAAATATTGGCAGTAAGCGCGCATTCTCTCTTTCTCTCGCGCGCAACAAGAACAATTTCAATGTATTGTGACATTTTATTTAACGTTAATAGGCCTAAATAATGGCATATATTTTAAAATCTGCAATTTACTGTCAGCTTCCTCTTGCTTTGTTGCAAGCCGAACTATAGTTTTTGATTATTATGTTTAAATTATTACATGTTTGAACTCTAAAAACCAACGCGATTCATTTGCTGTGAACAGCTGTGTCTTATTTCAGTTTTCGTAGTTTCCATGGTAGCACAAAACATAATCGATGCATCTATGCTAGACCTACAGGGTTTCGCGACAGTAACGTGCACAAGCAGTTATCTAGATTATTTAAACTGAACTCAGATTAGTTTGATCAAATAATCTTCAACTTGCTGTTATAGAACCAATTTCAGCATGGAAGTTTAGTTCAGCTCATTGACGTCAGGTTTTTGACTTTAATCCCCACTTTTCTAAACCACTTTTATGAAACAGCCTACAGGTCAAATATGTAAAAAAATACTGGGTTACACAAAATCAATTTGTGTTAGGACAACATAAAGAAATTAAGTTTACTTTTTTGTTTTTACAAATGTAAGTGAATTAAACAAAACAATTAAGTTGGCCCCCAAAAGCTCAAGAAGTGTGTTGTTTCCGCTCAGTTTAAATAAGTAGAACAAACAGCAAATGTCCTATTTTTAAGAGTCCTCGACAATTTTAGAATCTATTATGTGACTATATCGTGGAAAATTCACCATGTAATATCGATGCTGAAACGATATAGTGTGCTGCCCAATTGTGGATTGATTCTGGAGAATCCATTTGCTCAGAATCAATTCAAAAATTATTCAAATCCTAATGCATTTTAGATTATTTTAGATATTCGGTGTTGAAACTGGTCTTACACAGCAGTGTGTTCAGTGTCGAGACTTCATTCACAGCTGGTATATTGAGAGCTCAAATGCAGAGAGATTTAAGCTCATTTCACGGATCTCTCGCGGCTTACAGCACAATGTCATGCTGTTAGGAAGACGCTCACGTCTCTGGCGTCTTGCATTGGAAAAAAAAAAAGAGGAAAAAAAGGAGCAAAGATGAATAGAGGAGGGAAACGCATTGGATGAATCAGACAAACTGAGTCTAAAAATCTAGAAGAAAAATAAAAAGCTGAGGAAAATGCTACATTTGCTACCATAAAATGTAATTCTATTTACTGTCAATGGCTCATTTAAAATAATTTATCATTTAATTTAAAGCCAATGACAACAGACAAGATTGAGTCAGACAAACTGATAAGCCAAGGCATTTTAAAACTAAATACTTGTTACTATAAGATATAATTCCTAGTATTGTCAATGGCTCATTTAAAAGCATTTATCGTATAATTTAAAGACAATTTTAACAGACAAAATTGAATCAGACAAACTGATAAATCAAAGTCCCAAAGTCTAGAAATAAAGCTGATAATAAAAACACTAAATACTTGTTACCACAAGATGTAATTCCTAGTATTGTCAATGGCTCATTTAAAATCATTTATCATTTAATTTAAAGCCAAGGACAACTGTCTCACTCACAATACTGAATATAACTTATATTTGGATTTCGAGAATGCACACTTTGAAGACTCAAGGTCACTTAACGAAATTAAACATGATTTAGAGCGGTGATGCCCAATGTAGGGACCGCGGGCCAAAGTAGGCCCATGGTAACTTTTGATTTGGCCCACAAAGGTTGCGGCAAATGCCTTTAACAGAGATCGTCGTTTATAATTTAACGTAACCTTTTGTTTGTTTGTTTTAATTGTTGAGCTACAAAAAAGCCAACTGAAATGAAATGTTTCAATTGAATGTTGTGCATGAATCAGTTTTTTTTATATAAATACTGTCACATAAAGATAGAAGACAATGCAAAAGGTTGACTCGTGTATTCAGCATTGAACACCATTGTGTTAACTTAAAAATGTGTTTGAGCAATTCCAGCGTTATGGATGTGACATTTGCATTAAAAACTCAAAACATAAATTTACATAGAAAGTAGATGTTAACATTATATTGAAACATCTGTTTATATTTTCCAAAACAACTAACCACAGCGTTAAGGGACCAGAAAATATCAATATGTAATCATGTTTTGTACTTTAAATGAGGAAAATAAACATGCGTTATGGATGTGACCAAAAAAAGTTAGCAAGTTTACAGTATACAACATACTTTGTAGAAAATCTGTGAATAAAACTGCACAACCCAAAAGAAATAATGATAATCTAAAGGATGAGAGCTGGCTCTCTATTGAACAAACATGATTGATTTTATTTTATTTAATATTTTTGCATTTATGAGGAAAAAGTGACGTTATGCATGTGTCATCTCTCCTTTATGGATGTGACAGACGAGAAATTGCCACTTGTTTGACTTTGGTAAATCAAATATAATCGTTTGAAAACATTGACAGAGACATTTTTGAGCATTTCTACAATACATGCTTACACAAAAAAACTTAGAAACGGTTGTCATTTTTTTCATGGGAAGGTTGACATTTGCATGGTATTGCTTGTTTGTTTATGTTTTTATTGTAAGAAGTTCATTATAAAATGTTTTTTTTTTTAAGTATAATTATTAATACGATTAAAGTATTTGTTTTTTCCATTTATTTTTGAACATTAATACATTAGGACATTATCATTGCAGCTATAAAAGGTACTGTATATTTACCTCCGTCCCACCACCCTCAATTAAGTATGGTTTTTGTCCCTTCATAAGCAATAGTTTGGGCACCCCTGACTTATAGTGTTTAATTAGAGAGCATTGATTAAAGCATGTTACATTTCTAATCAAAATAGATCTAATATGGATATGGTAACTTATCTCGAATAATTTTTTGAAAAAGAGTAAAAAATAAAGACTCAAGTTTAAATTATTTTACTGCACATACAAGCAGAGATATTACAATATTATTTCATTTGTAGAAGCGCAAATATACGTGCTTTTAAAATACTTAATTTACAGTAACTGTAAACAACCCTTTTCTCACATAAAACAATAAGCAACACAAATGAGAAAAATACAATAAACAAAGGGTACTTATTTGTTTTTTTACTGTCTATGTAAGCATTTTTTAACCCTCTGATTCACAAAGTACAAACCATAACAATATTTTAGATACTTATTCTCAGTCTTGCATTCATCATGAACTGAACTGAACTTAAACTCTGAAAACTGAACTGACACTGTTTCAATTCACTATAATCTTCTATGTGAAGCTGCTTTGACACAATCATTGTATAAGCGCTATACAAATAAAGGTGAATTGAATCCTTATAAAACAATGCGTTTTATTAGTTAAACATTTGTTCAGCAGATTACAAGTGCATCACCACTTTCATTGACTATGCAGACTTTCTCTAATAACAATAAATAAAAAGCACAACTTCATATAAAGTGAGATTAAGGTAAATTGATTTTATATTTGCACATTCGTTCATTTTAACGGTCCCTATAGAGTTTACCACGCTAAATTGAATATTCGGTCTGAAGTCTCATGTAAGTTTGACTTCAAAACAACATTAGCACTGTTTAATTGACTGTGAACAATGTCGTACTTTGATAGGCTTTGGCTGCTAATATGATTTCACTATATAAAATTAGCAAATAATACATTTATGAAATTATAATATTAAGGAGAAAGTCTGAATGTGCGATTATAAACCCAACTTTACCTCAATTAAAGTGAGCAGTCATATTATATATATACACAAGACCTATAAATCATCCTGGGGACTGGATATGTGCACATCAAACCCTGAACAACATCAAACCTCATTTGGACCATATTTTTCCTTTTCAGTCATAACTGATAGCCATAAAACATGACTGACTTGAATAAATCAGACTGATTAGTCAAAACACACACACACTACTAGGCTACAAACATCTTTCTGACACAGATATCCATGTACTATGCACATACTGTATAGGCTAACACGATTTCATCTCGAATACGGTTAACTTGACACCAAAAACGATTAAATTATGATCCAAATTCACCTTCTCCCGTTAACCTAACTATTCTTAAATGGTTATTTTTAATAAAGAGATGTAATATTTGTAGCTAAAATCGTGAAACAGAGACACATGAAATGAACTAGCGAAAACACATCGAGTAACGGTGAACAATTATTCTGCCAAAAACACAAAGTTTGCTAAACGTTTCAACATAAAATCTGGTTTTAAACACGAAAAGGCTCACTGACATGTAAACTGTTTATTAACCAGGTGATGCTAGTGTACACAAAGAGCACTTCACGTCCCTGTCACAGACTTTAAGCGCGATTATAAAACAGAAAAGCCACTTTTTAGATTAATATCTGTACCCTTTTTAAATCCGAGACCACCAACAAAAACTTTAACCTCAGAAAACGATTAAAACCGCATCTTCCTGTGAGTTTGTAACTGTTATTATCAACCTGCCTCAGATAGCAAACACAGACGAGCACGCGCGCGTGAAGGACTGAAGGTCAGTTTAACGAAATAACTCACTCACCTTTTGTTTTCATTTCTGATAGATCCTCCAGCGATCCTCACAGGTAATTTCTAAGCGGTTTCGTACGTGTCCTGGAGCGGAATGAAACAGTGCTGTGTGTTTGACTTCTGCTCTGAGTGTGCGTGAGTGAGTGTGCGTGTGTGAATCTTCAACGGCGGAGTGAAGCTTTACGTTCGGCTGCACTTGAAGAAAACGGCGTGACGTCACAAAAGCGTTTGTTCAAAACATGAGCGCATCATTCGTGTCATTTTAGTGTCATTATGAATACATTTAAGGCATTGCAGGTTAAAAAAACTACCAATACTGATAGATAAATAAATTATCTATCTATCTATCTGT